>JALPQI010019050.1:0-19185 GCA_025490895.1 Thaumatotibia leucotreta
GGTAGAACCTCTACTAGTCACAAATTTCGCTATAGTTTTTCAACAATAACAGTTAAAACACATCAAGTTTGTTTATACTTTAATTCAATTGGATTGTTTTAAGGTAAAGAATCAAGTATCTTTTGTTTCAAATTTGAATGGTATAAAACAATTGAAACTACATTTTCTCAAACATGCAATGAAATATTGTCTTTACGTTCTAAAATAGACTCTGAAGTATCGGTTTTAGGGCGCAGTAACTCACTGAGATAGAAAAAAATTTCATAACACTTTTCAGGCCTAGGCCTGCAAAGTAACTTTTTTTTTTATTTCGACAACATTGACATTTTTTTTTTCGTATTTCTTTGTATGTTTGTGAAAAGCACTATACATGCCTCGGCGTGAAAACGGATTCCCGGCCTGGTTACCTATCCAGTATATACCAACTTGGCCGGAAATCCTCATTTTCCCGGCCTCTGATATAATTTACTATTTCAAAAAGTATACTATTGAGTAGCAGGCATTTGGGCCGCTAGACGAGATAATTGTTTCTTTTAAACTATAATTGTTCAAATTTATTTGTTAATAAAATATGGTGTATTTATTTGGGGATCTTTTAGCGATCTTTTCTGCTGACATGTTGGTTTACTAACCAACATGGCAGCAGAAAAGGGGAGGAAATTCTAAAAACGTTGAAGCGAGGTGCTGATGACTTCTCCTTACGCAATAATTTCATCCTGAAGTGTTGTTTACCTTGTTGAAATATATACAGTGTGTATATGAAATATAGCCGCATATTGTAACCAGACGTAGATTTAAGTATTATAATCTAACTTTTATGACAATTATTAATTTAGCGTTAACTACCATGCCGTAATTAATTTTTGTTTTTTTTTTGAGCAGCAATGTACGACGTACACTTATCACTAGTGACAGTTGCGACATTACGATGTTTATTGTCAACAAACAACAATTGCTTGCTGAATTATTTTATACCAAAAAAAAGTTTGCTTTTTTTAAATAATTTTACGATAAATATATAATTAGTGCCTATACTAAGACCCCCTCAAGTTTGCGGTTATATCCAATATACACGCTGTATATGCCTATAAATATAAGATCACCATGTCATCATCGTCATTCTCAGGCGATAGACGTCCACTGCTACAGGTAAATTCACGAAAGCTGGCACGAATGGATCCAGTAAGTGACAGAAAGTATCTACGTGTGGATGTCTTAATGACAGTAGATACAGTTCGGTATAGGACGACCGCATACACACAATGATAGATGTCATTCATTTCATTCATTCCATTCGTGCCAGCCTTAGTGAATTTACCTGTATGCATAGTCCTCTCCCATTAGAGTTATTGCCGTTATCACCGAATAGACATAATGGCGATCGCAGTCATATAAGGTCGCCGTATTTTCAAGGATGCCTATCCACTCACTTGCTTCATGTAGCTTTTGTTACAATGTCATCACTCTTATTTTACATAGACTAACCCCCTTATTCATAAACGTTTGTTAACTTAACAAGCCGCTAATAATTGTTTGTCCCTTTCGGTCTTAACAATGTTTCCATAAGAGCAAAACGGACAAACAATTATTAGCGGCTTGTTAAGTTAACAAACGTTTATGAATAAGGGGGATAGTCTATCGCAAAAATCAAAGCAAGTGAGTGGCTATTTGCCGGTGATATTGGACCTAGTTCAAGAACACACTTCGGTCCAGGACATACCCAGGTTCGTATATTCCACAAAATATTAACCCCCTTATTCATAAACGTTTGTTAACTTAACAAGCCGCTAATAATTGTTTGTCCCTTTCGGTCTTAACAATGTATCCATAAGAGCAAAAGGGACAAACAATTATTAGCGGCTTATTAAGTTAACAAACGTTTATGAATAAGGGGGTAAGTATATATACCTTTTCTCTTGTTCGCAGCTCGTACGGTTGTGACGGGTCTCACGCGGCGGCCGAATACTTCACAAAATCCTGCGCTCCTGGGGCCCTCAGCACAGAGTATGTGGACGCAAACACCGTGCCTCATGATAATCTGTGTCATCTCTGCCATGGGGCTGCCTTTAGGTGAGATTATTAAATATATCTAGGCACTGCTAATTTAAATTTAAAAAAGGGGCGTAAACCTGACAAAATCCTGCGCTCCTGCGGCCCTGAGCACAGATAATAATATATATATATACACAGATAATGATATAAATAAATAATATAAATAAATAAATATCTTGGGACATCTTACACAAATCAACCTAGTCCCACGGTAAGCTCAATACTTGTGATGTGGGTACTAGGCGACGATATATATAATAGGTAGATACATATAGCTACTTATATACTTAGACAGCCATGACCAAGGAACAAATATTTGTGATAAATAAATACACAAATAATGCCCTCGCCGGGATTCCAACCCGGAACCTCCAGCTTCGTAGGCAGGGTCACTACCAACTAGGCTACGGAGGCTGACAAAAATATGTGGACGCAAACACCGTGCCTTATATCAATCTGTGTCATGGTGCTGTTTAAGTGAGTTTATTTAAAAAAACAATCGTACATATAAAATTGTTATAAATATCATTAAACGGTTAAATTCACGCGTATTAAGTCACTACGCGTGACATGTTCGGAGAGCCTAGTGCCCGTTTTCACCGACATCTCCTAAAGTTTAGGTGTCCCTTAGAAAAAATTAAGAAACCCCTAACTGTAAATTCGTTTTCACCAAGCGTCAACTGTCACCTAAAGCACTAAGTGGTCCCCTAAACTTACGGGCCCGACTATAGACCTCCTAAGTTTAAGTGGCGGTTCATTGAAAAAACTTCAATTATTTTTTTCTGATCGTTTGCCGCCAATTTGCATGGTCTTTTTTACTCGCTCAACCGCAATGGACGATATTTTTAATTTGTTGGATAATTTAGACGCGATTGAAGATATTGAAAATATTTTCTATGTATTTCGGAGACCACGCCTAATTAGAGAAAGGCCAAATTACTTCGAATAGTACGATGATGTCGATTTTGTTCGGAGGTACAGGTTGACAAAAAATAGTGTACCTACTATTTTTGTTGGAGAAAATTGAGGCTGTTTTAGAATTTCCGGATAACAAGTAAGATAAATGAGAAGTGTCTTCGTGTCAGTCACACGAAACTTGCACGAAACACGAAACGAACGCGCGAATTGAATTACGAATATTAGTGCGAATATTTACTGAATTACTGACACTGACAACTGACACCGAGTTGACGTTTACTTTTTAAACAACGGAAATAAGTATTCAGCCAAAACTCCGCAATTGTATTCCATTTTATTTACGAATATTTGAATAAACTTGGACAATTTAGGGATAAATAACTATAATAAAGTGCCTAGAATAGTTTTTTTATTTATTATTTCAATATTTCTAATAAAATTAAATGAATCGGTAATCACCGAAACTTTTACGGTAAATTTAGAAAAAAAAAGTTTTACTTAGCAAAGAAGTCCCTAGTTAAGTTACACTTACGTTGGTGAAACAAAATTTAAGTAGGGAGTCGATTTAAGGGAAGCCTTAACTTAAGTCTCTCTTAGCTAAGTGACAGTTTACGGGATGTCGGTGAAAACGGGCATAGGTGTCCTATATCAAGCACTGAGCCCGTGTTCAAGCTAAGCTAGCTACTCGCGAGCGCGGCGCGTACTGTTGGTCGTTGACACTTGTAAGCAGCGCGCTTGCGAAGTTGGATACAAATTTGTGACCGAAATTCTTATTTTTTTATATTTTGCGCTCCAAATAAAACTACGACCCCGACGGAAAATTTAGCAAAGGCAGTCACTTTCAATTTAAATATTTGAGCTCTGTAGGCCTAACTAACTTCTAAATTCGTAATTTCAGGTATGTGTAAAACAAATTTTACGAATTTCGTATTTAACGTATAAGCCTATTGGCTACAGAACATATAGATGTAAACATAAATACACTGTCATGACAACCTGTGTTACCTCTATCATTAGACTAAAAACAAAAAGTTTTAAATGGCGGCCATTTTTTTCTCATGTTTGTTCATAAACCGTTTTCGTCGAACGTCTCGGAATTGAGGTCTATTGTATGGGTCAGTTAGCCACACTTGCTTGATAAGGTTGGTTGTTTTGAGATTATTGCAGACACTGAGTCTAAGTTATACTGGTTTAATAACGTTCTAATGGTTACAAGTTACAAAGATTTGTAGACTATTCTTTCAACTGATATAAATTTATCGTGTGCCAACTAATTGTGTACTGATTGTGTAAGTAAACTAATTGGTGGTAACTACTGGGAATTCTTTTCCAAACTTGGTGGTAACAGTTGGGAATTTTAATTCCCAGTTGTTCCCAGTGGTAACAGGTGGGAAAAAAATTCCCAGTTGTTACCACTGGTGTCAAGTTGGTGGTAACAGGTGAGAATAACCCAGATTGAAGCGTAAACGGAAAATATGTATAGTAGTAAACTGTACATCTATTTGTTCTCATTTAACTATATAATTTTGACCCGGAATTAAGATTTATTCGTCATTAAGAAGCTAACATCGGCTGTGTTGAGCCGATTAAACAGTTTAGGTCGCTTGCATAAATCATGCGAGGTTTTTTCTGCTACTTTTTGACTCCAACCTGGTGATGTTTGGTGACGTTCTTGGCTAAACCCATTACGTCGTTGAGATTGCCAATTGCGTTATGTGCATTGGGTATTGGAAATCTCAACGTCGATAAGCACTCTCATCTGTTTTTTTTTTCATTCAACTATACTCAATCGCGGGCACGTATTTGAACTCGATAGTTTTTCCATCTCACTCCATATTTTTCTAGCCTTATAATGCGTGATCTTTCGTGGTTTTTTCGCGTGTGAAATAGGCACAGTGTGAAGGACCGAGCAAGAGAGAGTCAAGGAGTGACATAAGAAAACACCATGATACGTTTACACCATTGTATTTCTCAGTATCTTCTCCCCTTATTCTAATTAACTGTACAACTATATACATGTTTTGTACGTGTTTTAAGAGACAATTCCTTATCGTATAGAGAGGTGATGTATCTACATTTAATCTTTACTACTGCGACCATATAAAACATGGACGCCTAACGCCAGCTCAAAAATGCCCCCAAAACCAATTGTTCAATTGTGCCAAGATGGGCAGGACATAGCCCTTTTCGTGACACCGCGCATATTTCGGCGCAATATCTTTGACAAATGATTATTGAATATCGCCAATCAAAACTTTGATGGACCAATCAAAACTATTTATAAATGGCGGTTTAAGTTTTTATAGGTTGACATTCTAATTCGTTGCCGTGATGCATTCAACAGGGTGACACTTGTCAACTAAAATTCAGGACCGTTTTTGAAAGGCAATTTAGTATGGCGTGAGGCTTCCATGTTTTATTTGCTCGTAGCTCTACTACGTTGTCTACGTGACGAACGTGTCTTAGGATTGTGCTAGCCTGTCACACGTGTTTTACGCACAAGCCCTTACTAATGCTTTTTATAGGCGATGTCGTCGCGACGCAAGCGAAGACTACTACGGGCACATCGGTGCCGTGCGTTGCATGGTCGAAGGAGGTGGCGACGTGGCCTTTGTGCGGCACACAGCGCCCGCCGAGGTGTCCGGTGGTCGCCGCGCCGACTGGTGGGCGCGCGATCTACTCCCTGACGACCTGCAGCTGTTGTGTCCGGACGGTGAGTGCCTGCAGTAGGGATGTGTCGTTCATGAGTGAGTGAAATAAATCAACTATATCTTTCAATCCAACTCACTCGCTCTTCAACTCACTGAGAATTTAACTCGCTCACCAACTCAATTCGACTCGTCGATCTCAGCGGTGACAACCTTACTTGCTCGTTCTTTCTCACTCATGATTCAGATGAGCCGGTCGAGCCAAAAGAGTGAGATAGTTTCGATGCGGTTCGGAAGAACTCGGAGCGTGTCGGGTCGGGTAACATGGCGGCAGCGTATGAGCGTATCACATGGCGTGATTCGCTCATATACCGTCTTGCTCAAACTCGCATGCTGTGTATATTGTCACTTCTCTACAGATCGCCTGAGCGAAATGAGTGACATGAGTGATATACAGTGTGTAAGTCTAATACGGGCGATCAATTAAACCAGGCATGGGATTCATTAATGTAATCATGTATTACAAGGTTTTTTTAAAGTTACTCTCCATTATGACCCAACAGAATTTTTTTAAGTTTATCGGAGCAGCAATGTAGGTACGAACATTTGTTATTGTTGATATGGCAGTTATGTCATCTGCTTTTGAAATTAGCTGTCAACGAGCGTTTAACTCACGTATGTTGCTCTACATTGCGCGCCGAATTATTTTGTATGGAAAATTTTGTTGCTCTATCTTTAAGTAAAAGTTATTTGAATGTACTTATTATGTCGTAAACTAACACCCGTTAAGAGCTTCGCCCGTATTAGACTTACACCCTGTATATCTCCGGGAGCGAAAGATATGAATCACGCCTTTCAACTCCGTGAGCGATTTTGCGCATCTCTAGCCTGCAGCCCTAGCACTGCGTAGCCTTCGTGCGGCACACAGCGCCGGCCTCGGTGTCCGGCGACTGGTGCGCGATCTACTCCCTGACGACCTGCAGCTGTTGTGTCCGGACGGTGAGTGCCCTAGCACTGGCCCCACGTAGCCTTCGTGCGGCACACAGCGCCGGCCTCGGTGTCCGGCGACTGGTGCGCGATCTACTCCCTGACGACCTGCAGCTGTTGTGTCCGGACGGTGAGTGCCCTAGCACTGGCCCCACGTAGCCTTCGTGCGGCACACAGCGCCGGCCTCGGTGTCCGGCGACTGGTGCGCGATCTACTCCCTGACGACCTGCAGCTGTTGTGTCCGGACGGTGAGTGCCCTAGCACTGGCCCCACGTAGCCTTCGTGCGGCACACAGCGCCGGCCTCGGTGTCCGGCGACTGGTGCGCGATCTACTCCCTGACGACCTGCAGCTGTTGTGTCCGGACGGTGAGTGCCCTAGCACTGGCCCCACGTAGCCTTCGTGCGGCACACAGCGCCGGCCTCGGTGTCCGGCGACTGGTGCGCGATCTACTCCCTGACGACCTGCAGCTGTTGTGTCCGGACGGTGAGTGCCCTAGCACTGGCCCCACGTAGCCTTCGTGCGGCACACAGCGCCGGCCTCGGTGTCCGGCGACTGGTGCGCGATCTACTCCCTGACGACCTGCAGCTGTTGTGTCCGGACGGTGAGTGCAGCCCTAGCACTGCCCCACGTAGCCTTCGTGCGGCACACAGCGCCGGCCTCGGTGTCCGGCGACTGGTGCGCGATCTACTCCCTGACGACCTGCAGCTGTTGTGTCCGGACGGTGAGTGCCCTAGCACTGGGCCACGTAGCCTTCGTGCGGCACACAGCGCCGGCCTCGGTGTCCGGCGACTGGTGCGCGATCTACTCCCTGACGACCTGCAGCTGTTGTGTCCGGACGGTGAGTGCAGCCCTAGCACTGCCCCACGTAGCCTTCGTGCGGCACACAGCGCCGGCCTCGGTGTCCGGCGACTGGTGCGCGATCTACTCCCTGACGACCTGCAGCTGTTGTGTCCGGACGGTGAGTGCCTGCAGCCCTAGCACTGGCATCCTGTGGGCATATTTTGGGTGGAATTTGTACTACTAATCAAAATTTCGAACATCATATATTATACATTTTTTGCAAAATCGTGCATGATAAAACATGCAAATATTATTTACTTTTAGATTGAAAAGTATATAAAATTCAGTAGTTGTAAAATCGTTATGGTATGAATTAAAAAAATCGAATAAAAAATTATTTCTTACTTAGTTAAAAACCGCTTTCCGCCATCTTGCTTGTAAACACATGTAAGTTTTTTTAAATACAGTTACTCTAACAAATCAGTAATAAATTTGAAAGTGCTAAAAATTTCCTTGCAAAATTAACCTTAAGAACATAATATACTAATCTAATTTTCAAACACCAACTACGTTTTGGTTATGTACGATACATCGTACACCATGCATTTAAGGGTCTAAATAATTTCGTACTACATATTAGTTAAGTAGTTAAATGTCAAATTGAAGAATTCCAAATATAATTGGTGTCAATTATCACTATACTTTTCTCCAGGAATATAAAAGTGAAGGACACCTAACATTTATCTGACAGATATTTTTTTCGGGAATAATAATAAAGGTTCTAAACTAATTATTATTCAACAGGAACCCGCGCAAAAATGCACGAATACAAGCACTGCAACCTCGGCAAGGTCCCAGGTTCGGTGCTGATGGGCCGTGCGAACCACACTGAGCTCGACACGTATTCCAACCTTATGGTCTATGCCCAACAACTGTATGGGTCCACTGCAACTGATGAGTTCAGGTTAGTCCTTTAAAATATTTTATTTTCACTCAATAGCACGTTCGACGCCGGTGACACGTCTGTGATAAAAAAAAAAAAATATCTTACTCCTATGCCAATTGTTTGATGTTGTGTAGTGGAGCCTTAAGAACTGTTGTATCATCATGTGTTTGTGTATGGACAATTTCAAAGAGTCAGAATAAAACATGGCTTGTAATAGATATCTGTGTTCTCATTTAATAAATTAAATCAAATACACACCAATGACACCCATACGTGATCAAAATAACCTTATTCCTACTACTGGCGTAAATTATCTCTCCTATGCCAGTGATATGAGAATACGAACGTTGACACAACTGTTGTGTCGCCGGCATAGAAGTACAATCTTTACAGTCACACATGCGTGTCACTGATATAACATTAACAATATTCTACTCTTAAGAATTTAAGACTAATCTTTTGTCAGGGAATAATCCAATAATACCAAGTCTAAATTAAGACTTGGCACAATGAAGGCATTGTGCCAAGTCTCAAAGTGCTCAAGCTTGAATATATGAAGGTCAAGATTTCTTGGTATTTACTTATTTACCCCCTTATTCATAAACGTCTCCTAACATAACAATCCGCTATTGTTTTTCCCTTTCGGTCTTATACACATATTGATAATATCGAAAAAGACAAACAATACTTGGGTGAATATCTGAGCGTTTCAACCGCCTAATTTTAGTGGCATCATTTTTGGCGAAGTTTATATTCGTTACAACATGTTACTTGTCATTTGAAGCACGGTACCTTATACAAATGACGAAGTATCATATTGAGACGTTTAGAAACTTCGGCAAAAATGACGCCACCATAATTGGGCGGTTGAAACGCTCAGATATTCACCCACTTAGCGGCTAAGTATTGTTTGTCTTTTGATAATACAAACTCGTTAGAAAGACGTGCCAGATTGTTATTGTTATAGGGTTGATTTCTAATCGAAGAGAAGAGATAAAGAAATACATTAATTTATGCCCTTGACAGTGCATTTTAGTCTGCGACCATATATAACATGGACGCCTGACGCCAGCTCAAAAATGCCCCCAAAACCAAATTGTTCAATTGTGCCAAGATGGGCAGGACAGCAGTTTTCGTGACACCGCGCATATTTCGGCGCAACATCTTTGACAAATGTTTATTGAATATCGCCAATCAAAACTTTGATGGACCAATTACAACTATTTATAAATGGCGGTTTAAGTTTTTATAGGTTGACATTCTAATTCATTGCCGTGATGCATTCAACAGGGGGTGACACGTGTCAACTAAAATTCAGGACCGTTTTTGAAAGGCAATTTAGTATGGCGTGCGCCTTCCATGTTTTATTTGTTCGTAGATTTTAGTAGAAAACGAAACAAATACTAACCACACCATTTCCTTACAGCTTCAGCATGTTTGACTCCAAGTTCCCCTACTCCGACCTAATCTTCAGCGACGCAGCCGTCCAACTAAAGCCCTTACCACACAAACAGCGCTCAGCGGAGCTCATCGCCGGAGCGGCCTTACTCCGAGCAGCCAAAATAGTGTCGTGTGACGCCCCACAATCTGCTTATTATATAGCAGCTGATGCGGATTTCTTGTCGCATGCCTATAGGACGGGGGTCGTTGGATATGTACTCGCTGTTGCGATGTTTATGGTGGCATTGCTGCGATAAACTTTAGGTATAGTTCGAGAAATATTATTTGGCCGACTGTTATCGGTGCATTCCACAAGAATACGTACGTGTCGTTTTTCGCATACTTTTAAGAAAGTAAGGAATACCATTTTTGGTGTACCCATCTTCATTTTGTAACTTGGTGTTTGTATTAATAGAGAAATGTCGCACTTTCCATATACTTCTAAGATACCTTCACGTTTCCGACAAAATAGACTTTCTCGTGGAATGCACCTTACCATCTTTGGTTTTGCGTTAACACCTACCCCCTTATTCATAAACGTCTGCTAACGTAACAAGCCGCTAATAATTGTTTGCCCCTTTCAGTCTTAACAATGTGTCCATAAGAGCAAAAGGAACAAAGTATTATTAGCGGCTTGTTAAGTTATCAAACGTTTATGAATAAGGGAGTACTCAAGCAGTTTGGTATTGTTAATGACAATGCAAATAATAAAATGATCGTAAGTAAGATAACAGTCTGCCAAATAATATTTCCTGAACTTTAATTTGTAGTTTTAATGTAACAGCTGCTTTTCCCCAGATTATAACGCCTTACTACTGAATGTAACTGAAGTATGCATACTCATTTCGTAAAGGATGATGATAATGCTATATGTGGTTGAACAATATTAGATACCCACTATATTAAATACTACCTATATGAAGGGTCCATGGAAAAAAACATGTCCAGTGCTTAAAAAAATCATGGCAAATTTCACACCTTATTCTGTTAAAAGTAAGGTGGTTTTTCCTTCTGTAATTTGAATTGACTAGACATGTTCTTTCCGTGGACCCTTCATATGATTTATATTGTAATGAATATGCCGTACAGACCCAATGTTGTACCGAACTTTTGAATACAAAAGCAGCTTAAATTGATCTGACCACTATAATGTAAGGTTTTAATTATATTGTAGCTGTTTTTTTGGCAATTTAAATAATAATCCGTCCTAAATGCCTTTATAGTGAATGATATTTACTAGTTTATTAAGTTAGTTGTGATTTACATACAAGGTGGAATTCGACGAGGGACCTTTACGGAAATGGGAGATAGTTAAGGCTATACTGAGCAAGTTTTACTATGGGACCAACCCCGAAATCGTATTAAAAAAAAAACTTATCCATACAAAAAGGCACGGCATGCATACACACAATGTATGAAAGTCATTATTTTTTTTTACGATTTCGGGGTTGGTCCCATAGTGAAAGTTGCTCAGTATAGCCTTATCTATCTCCCATTTCCGTAAAGGTCCCTCGTCGAATTCCACCTTGTATATCAGAGTTCACATAATCTAAATCTAACGGGAGTGTTTTGTTTATTTACTTACACCCAAATAATTGAATTCTTAGGATTTATACATTGTATTTTTATTACAATAATCAGCACAATCAAAGTAGAGTAAGGCAATTTTTACACTATAATTTTTACGTTTTTTTATCTATGTCAAATAGTCTATAGACTGAAGCCTATCTATCTAAGTGCCTTTGTAGTGATATGAACTTGCATTTTTGTAATAGTATTTTGATGTAGTTAGCATAGTATAATAGACTAAGATTTATTTACAAAGAATCTCATTATGATATTCCGTCCAATGAATTGTTTTCCCGGCAGTAGATAAGGCTCTTATGACTCACATAATTTTATATGATATGCATGTATTAAGTTTTAATAACATTTTATTGATGCTTTTTTATGCTAGTTACAATGTAATTTCCGGAATATAAATATGTACTTACAAGTACAAAAAATACAGGTAGTACTTACAAGTACTACCTGTATTTTTTGCTGTCTTTGCTGACTGTTGTATAATTAAAAAAAATAATCTCAAGATTTTTTTTCCTCATATATTTTTACTACTTGCATTTTTATTATTTATTATTGTATGTGTATCAGTGAAATAAAAGTGAGTTCTTAAACAGTACTTTTTTTATTCAATAGTATAGTTCAATCAATATGTTTGTAGCATTGAAATCCATCAGGTAGAATTTCAAACTTTTTCATGATAGCTTTTAGATCAGACCTCTTGCAAATTTCACGGATGGCTTCCATGCTGCAATTTCCATCAAAATCAATCTTACTCCAATGCTCCCTCCATTTACCAAATACACAGTTGCACTTGGCCATTTCATCCTTTACTGGTGCAACTAACACACTGCATTTTGAAGTCTTGCTTGCACATAGACATAAAGCTTTAAATGCCAAATAATGCAAGTGGTTTATACAATATACAAACAAGACTTCACATGGCTTATTCTTCTTTAAAGTTTCGAGTATGGAGTTACTTAATTTAACTACCACACGTTTCTTGTAAAGAGGCAGGTAGTTCAACATTTCATCCGGATTACACAGTATAGCTAATATTGTACAGAATTTGTTAGCTGACAAGCAAAATGTGGTAAATATATGCTTCCAAATTAGCTCCTCTGTGTTATGGTGCAGATTAAAAAGGTGACCATTTATTTGAATTCCTGATTGGCCAATTCTGTTCTCCAGTAACTTGTAAGGGTTGCTTATAGCCGTTGAAAAGGATATTTTGTAGCACATTTGCCCGGCAAACACATTGCTTGCCCGACTAACTTGCATTGTGCTTGTATCATAGCTGTATCCTAGAAAGCTAATAGTGTTGCATGATTTTATTTCTGGGTATGAGAAATTTATCATTGTTTTGGCATAGTTCACATTGCTATAGTTCGACAAAGCTTGCAGAAACGAAAACGCATCTTGCATGGAGTCCGTAATGTACAAATAGTCATCAACAACTCTTGTGAATAGTCTCAATTTAGATGATGATTTCAGCAGATGAGCGAAGTAGGTTTCATCAAGGTGTGTGTAGTAAAGCTCAGATAATGCTGGTGAATACTTGTAGCCCTGAACTAAACCTTGCTTCCACTCGTAGATTGTAGAGCCGGCTCGTACTAAAAGCGGCTTATGGAGCTCTGTAACCATTTCTTTATATTGCTGTGCAATTTTTTTCTTGATATTCAAATTGTGTTCAGAGTTTTGGAAATTGCAATATCTTTCATTTAATATCTTCATGAGCTTGTCTTTATTTATAGAGCCAAATGCATTGCTCAAGTCTGTTTTAACAAAGAAAAGAACAGGTTTGTTCTGCCTTACCCATTCCTGGTGTAAATTGTAGTATTGACTTTCTAATCTCTCATTTTGTTTACCAGTAAGTGTTTTTAGCATGGCCAGTCTTTCTTTCATTTTATATCTGTCTGTTGGTGTGTATATGTCCTGCTTGTAACGAACTATTGGCCTGCAATCATTGTTACCCTTTAGAACAAAATGCAACTTTGGAATTTCTCTATTCATGGCTTTAATTCTCAATATATTGTGAAGACTGTGCATCATTTTGAATTTCTTCCCTAAACAATAAATATCACATTTCTGAAGTGTCTTCAATTTGATCATTTTTAGTATTTGCTTATCATAAAAACTTTGCCACCGGTTTTTCCAGAAGAAATACAGCTTGTTTTCATCAGCATCAAACTTACAACTAGTGATATAAAAGTTTAAGCACAACATTGGTGATAGTATATGTTTTAGTATCCAATACAATATGGTGTTCAAAATCACCCGCGCTTTTTCACTTGGTAATTTATTCCAAGGGCTCACAGTGAAGTCCCAATTCTCCACCATTTTAGGAGCTATCATATGTTGCCTTTTCATGCTGAAAACAACAGTTTTCACTAGTTTTCTAAATATTTTAGCATTATGATTATTGCCTAGTAATGTTTTGGGTAAAGTTTGATACAGTGCATTATAGGAGCAGCTGAATATATCTTCTTTCTTTACTGGTAATAAACTTTTCTCTTGAGGTATTTTAGTAAAGTAATTTCTGAAGTCCTGTTTTGAATTATTGTACAGATTCTTCTTTAAACCATTCAAATTCAATAATAACTCGCTTGGTATATCTCTTACCGTCGTCTGGTCTCCCAAAACTTGAAGAAGAAAAGCTGAATCGTCTTCGGCCTTCAAAATATTTAGTTTCACACAGTTTCCGAATGATCGTATGTTTAGTTTATTTACAAAGTGCTGAGATAAGCAGATAGGTTCAACAACGTTCATCGTGACACCATTGTAATAGTACTCATTTAATGGAATTAATTATACAGTTTCAGCGAGATTATGAGTGGCCCATTTTCAATCGAATTCAAATTTTGCGGCGACTTGTTGAGACTTGCACAACACAACCGACGGATGAAAAAGCATCCCTTCGCGGTAAGCGTTCCATTTCACCGATGTTGATGTTCATTATAATGTCAAACATAAACAAAAAGATACATTTTTATTAGAGCTATGCTTTGAATTTATCATTCATTAATTCATAAACATTTCAATAATTTCTAACTGAAATTACAACGTACTGTGCGTTTTAATAGCGTTAATAGACGTTCGAACATGGTCCACTCCGCACCGCGAACTTGGTCCGCTCCGTACCAAATTCGATGGTGTGTTCAGCGGTCCGCCGACATTATTATTATTATTGACGGTGCGGTCGGTTCGATGGTTTTCCCACAGGATTTGGTGCGGTCCGCACCAAGTTCGCTCTTGTGGACGGCGCCACCGCACCGTACAGCGCTTACTTGTAGGTAATTAATTAAAAGTAATCAAACAATTCGTAAATTTTCGGGTATTTATGAAATTTATAGACATAACAGTGTCTCATAAATAATAATGTGCCAAAATGTAATTATTATTATTTATTTATTTATTTATTTTCAAATGTTAGTATGGATAATAATGTTATTTTCTGTTTATGTATGTAATAATAATGTTGTAAACAATGTGACATGTAAAATTCGAGGTCTCTATTAAGTCGCATATGACTATATGACTCTCTGTCTTTTAAATAAATTTTTGCCCATTCTTTTCTTTTTTTTTTCTCCTTATTAATTGGTGTTGTAGCGACGATGGTTGCCACAACTAACGCGATTTTAGCTTTTTTGGATAAAATCGGAGGCATATCGACGTGATCACTGTCTGGTAGCACGAAACGCACTGGACCGTTTTTGAACGGTGCGATGGTGTGGCGAGTCGAGCGCACATACGGACCGGACCAAGTTCGCGGTGCGGAGTGGACCATATTCGAACGTCTATTAACGCTTTAAGTAAATAGCTTTTAAAAATATACTCTGACAGCAGTGACAGCCCTTGGCCTTGGCCTTAACCTTTATAGCGTTAATAGACGTTCGAACATGGTCCACTCCGCACCGCGAACTTGGTCCGCTCCGTACCAAAATCGATGGTGTGTTCAGCGGTCCGCCGAAATTATTATTATTCTTGACGGTGCGGTCGGTTCGATGGTTTTCCCACAGGATTTGGTGCGGTCCGCACCAAGTTCGCTCGTGTGGACGGCGCCACCGCACCGTACAGCGCTTACTTGTAGGTAATTAATTAAAAGTAAACAAACAATTCGTAAATTTTCGGGTATTTATGAAATTTATAGACATAACAGTGTCTCATAAATAATAATGTGCCAAAATGTAATTATTATTTTTTTTTTTTTTCAAATATTAGTATGGATAATAATGTTATTTTCTGTTTATGTATGTAATAATAATGTTGTAAACAATGTGACATGTAAAATTATTGTATATTTTATCAATAAAATTTGATTGATTGATTGATTGTAGCGACGATGGTTGCCACAACTAACGCGATTTTAGCTTTTTTGGATAAAATCGGAGGCATATCGACGTGATCACTGTCTGGTAGCACGAAACGCACTGGACCGTTTTTGAACGGTGCGATGGTGTGGCGAGTCGAGCGCACGTACGGACCGGACCAAGTTCGCGGTGCGGAGTGGACCATATTCGAACGTCTATTAACGCTTTTAACTTGACGTTGACGTTTATTATCTTATCATTCTTTATCAGTCCAATAACATTATCAATAGGCGCAGGCGGCGTAAATAAATGACATAACTTTACGGAAATAATTCATTCGTTTCGTTCGTTTCAGTTTCAGTAAACTAATAAATATGGCTAAAACAGTGGTACGTGATTTACTACAAATTTTCAAAAGCAGTGTATCTGCTGTGCTTCCAGATAATCTGATTAGGAATTCAGTCAAATACAATCCAGTAAATCAACAGCTAGTCATTTTAAATGACAAGTACGACCTTCAACACAGAAATGTTTACGTCGTTGGAACAGGGAAGGCAGTCCAAAGCATGGCAGTGGAAATCGAGAAGGTTATTGGACCCAAAATAAAACAAGGAATTATTAGCGTGCCTTCAGGCAGCCTGAAAAACAACCCATCTGAAAAGCTAACATATTACGAAGGTGCCAAAAACAATTTACCGGATACAAATGCTGAAAACACTGCTAAGAAAGTTAAAGACCTTGTTACCAGATTAGATAACAATGATTTGCTTTTAGTTTTAATATCTGGAGGTGGCTCTGCATTATTGCCTTTACCAAAAGAACCTATAACATTAGAAGAAAAAACAGCATTGATAAAGAAACTAGCGAATGCTGGAGCTGATATAACTGAGCTAAATTGTGTTAGGAAAAGGATATCTGATATAAAAGGAGGTCAATTAGCTATTCAAGCGCAGCCCGCACAAGTTGTGTCGCTGATACTGTCTGATATTGTAGGTGATCCTTTAGATTTGATTGCAAGTGGACCAACTACTGAAAACCAAGATGATCCATCAATGCCTCTTAATATTATTAAGAAGTATAATTTATTTAATGACCTTCCAATGTCATTTAAAAACGTTTTGTCTGAGGAAGAGGAGTTAAAACAATTTCCAAAAGAGAATGTAAAGAATTATTTGATTGGAACTAATCAATTAAGTATAACTGCTGCTTTAGAAGAAGCAACAAGCTTAAATTATTTACCTATATCACTGTCTAACATTGTAACTGGTAATGTGAAAGAGATAGCACAATCATATGCTACTCTTGCAAATTTGGTGTGCCGTTTAGTGGCTAAGGAAATTAATTTGAATGAAGTAAAGGCACATGTTGACAGCCTAAATATTCCAGGAATAAACATAGATAAATTAAACCAGTTGGTTGAAGTTACTGATAAAGATATTTGCCTTATTCTTGGTGGAGAAATAACTGTGGAAGTAAAAGGTACTGGGAAAGGAGGAAGAAATCAACAACTTGCTCTTGAGTTTTCTTCAATCATAGAAAATATGAGAGATGATTTTAAAAACTTTCAAATCTATCTACTTAGTGCAGGTACAGATGGTATAGATGGGCCTACTGATGCTGCGGGTGCTATAGGATATTTAAATCTAGTAACTGATTGTAGAAAAGAGAATATAGATATAAATAACTACTTGGATAATAATGATTCTTATAACTTTTATAAAATATTCAAGTCTGGTGATTTTCATGTTATTACTGGACATACTAATACTAATGTAATGGATATACATTTAATGATAATAAAAAGATGTATATAAATAATAATTTATTCAATTTTATGATGATGTCTTAAGGAATTTTGATAACAAAGATTTCTTATCTTTCTCTTCCTTTAGTTTTGCCGATGTTAGCACAGCCTGCTTGCATAGTCCAGCAAATTTATCCTTTTTCTTTTTATTATTCTTTATGACTTTATCTGGCTTAGCACTGGGTAATGCATTATTTTTGTTTTTGAGTGAGAACACTTCTTTAGCATTATAATAAATACTAGTTTTAGTTTTCTGATCAATTGCCTGTCTTGGTTTAGGATTATTATCTTTAGGCAAGTTACTGGATGCCACTACAGGTACTTTCTCCTTCTTATCTGAAGAACTTTTCTTTGCAGCTTTTAAAACTGGAATTACTGTACTATGCTTGCAGAATGAACATATTCTTTCCTGAAATAAATAAATTAAATAAAACGAATTGTCAGCCAAATAATACTTAAAAAATCAATATAGATCACTACTTACCAACTCATTACTATGTAATAAAGACTTAGGGTCAGGGTTTTTAGTAGATGGTTTCCTCGCTTTCAATCTCTTCCTCTGCCTTTTACTGAGTTTGAGTGGTTTAATCTGTAAAATAAGAATTATAAGACATTTTTCACTTCCTGAGTACTTAATGTAAAAGCACTCATAATCTATTTACCTTACAAATTGTGTCTCTTTGCCATTCAGTGCAACAGTGTGGGCACCTGGCTTTAGACGAAAAGTGCCTATCTGGTAGTCCATATCCTTTTGTAATTTGCATACACCTCATTCTAAAAAGATTCAATACGTATTTACTAACTTTAAACTAGTCATACAGAAAATAAGAACAACGAAATACTCATACTTACAAATAATGACTTCTCAATATGAAATGTGTTTGATTTATTTCAGTTTGAAGAAAAGTAGATGCGGCATTATATAGAAACCCAATATGTGCCTCTGCCATTGTTAAATGTAAGAATAATCCTTGGAAACCTTTAAGTTTAAATTATAACCTCACAAAAATAATAATACAAAATGTCAAAAAAAATAAGTATAAAAATCCTACATTCATGGTATATTTTTTTTTTTTTTTTTTTTTTGGCTTTCTGACGATTAGCCAGCGTCATGTCGTGAGATAATCATAACGAAATAGAATAATAGAAATAAGAATTGTTGCTATTTCCAAGACGACGATAAATAAAAATAAATTCATGTATCATGTTTATGTACAGTCAAAAACAAATACAATAATATATATATATTAAAAAAAAAAGAAAAGCAGAAGGAAGAAAGAAAAATAAAATCAAAGTTTTATTTTATTATATTTACAAAAAGAAGCTAGTGAAGAAAGGACGGAAAATATCTTTAGTTTTTAGAAGTTCTAAAATAGAAGTGGGAAAAGGAATTTTAAAATGAGTAAGGTCCGCATATAGACCTTCATGCTTTAAAGAAGGGCAAGTGAAGAAGATGTGGTTTAAATCACCTTCCTCCAGCCCGCATTCGCACAGAGAGGAGTCTTTTGAAATTTGAAATTAGAGTTTTCCTTTAGCCATATTTCCGATATGGCTAAAATAGCCGGATTATATTTGTTGGTAATATATAATATTTCTTGTTTTTTATTGGAAATACTTCGGCTATTCCATTGAAGAATTACTTGGTCCATTGTGACTAGATGAAAGGAAAGATGAGATCGGAGGTGCAACGTGGGAAATCAAAGTTGGATTAGCCAACGGATTGTTAGGAGAAAAAAGTT
>JALPQI010019051.1:7500-12323 GCA_025490895.1 Thaumatotibia leucotreta
GAACATATTATATAAAAAAAAACCGGCCAAGAGCATGTCGGACCATGCTAAATATAGAATTACGTAGTTTTTCGAAAACGGCTGGGCCACTATTCGTGTTTTTTTTTTATATAATTATATATATTGTTTAGACCCACGGATCAAAAGTTAGTTAGGGGGACATCATTTATTTAGTTCTATCCGAAAATATTGACTGTAGTTTTTTATTAGTTTTTTGCCATATTCATACCCACCATGTATATTACATATAGAATTAGTAGGAATTTAGGATACCTATATCCCTGCGGCTTCTGAACCCTGTAATATGTGGTTATATAAATTAAGTAGTTTATTACCTACTCTCACGCACTCGAACGCGATTCGATGACCGCGCTCGGTAGATGTCGGCGCTTCATACCCCCACTATCCGCATAGTTTTGAGGTGTATATATATATATATATATATATATATATATAAAAGGGTAAGGGACACCCTGAATGTTTTCATTATACTAACATGATGTCTAGCTGACCGCGTCTCGCTATTATGAACAATTTTAGTGCAATTAAAAATTGCGTAAAAAAATAATAATATAAAAACAAAAGAAACCTACCTACATCATGTACACGTATTTTACTAGGCATTAAAAGGTGTGCAATAGGTACTATACCCCATATATACCAACTATAAATAAAATTTTCACAACGTTCCATATGGGTATTATATATGGGCGAATATATACACCATCTACTGAAAACCTTGAACGGAGTGATTTTGTAGGCTATACTGAACAACTTTTACTATGGGGCCAATCAAGAAATGTAAAAAAAAAACAATATCTTTTTCATACCTTGTGACCGATGGCGATAACGACAAACGACATTTTATATGGAGGAGGCAAATTTTTTTTGCAGATTTCTGGGTTCAGCTCCATAGTAAAAGTATAACCTACTAATCCACCCCGTTCAAGGTTTTCAGTGGGTGGTGTAGATAGATAAATAGGTAGATAATATTATATTTAATCCCCACTGCCGAAATTTTGGTCGGCCGACAGGACGAAATATGAAAACACGCCATTGGTCGAGAGACCAGGTTGCACCTATCGCTATCCCGTCCCCCCATTCGAGGTCCGAAGTCGAACTAACACTAAATGAAACTCCGAATACTAGCTGTTACTATTATGTCATAGCTATGATTGATTATATACACACCTTATAATATATTACTATGAAATGCATATTTTTTAAATAAGTAGAAAACCGGCCAAGGGCATGTCGGGACATGCTCAGTATAGGGTTCCGTATATATAGTCATTCGAAAACAGCTGGGCCCGATTATGTATGTTCGTTGTTAGTTTTATTTTAAAGTACCCTATTCTATAAGGCCACTATTCGTGATTGTTCTCACATTTTTGTCAGCCTCCGTAGCCTAGTTGGTAGTGACCCTGCCTACGAAGCTGGAGGTTCCGGGTTCGAATCCCGGCGAGGGCATTCTTTGTTTATTTATTTATCACAAATGTTTGTTCCTTGGTCCTTGGCTGTCTATGTATATAAGTATCTATGTATTATATATATCGTCGTCTGGTACCCACATCACAAGCCTTAATTGAGCTTACCGTGGGACTAGGTCGATTTGTGTAACATGTCCCGAGATATTTATTTATTTATTTATTTTATTTTTTGGATCAGTCACTTTGTCGGCATTATTAATGTACCAAATTGCAGATTTCTAGTATTTCTAATAATACATACCTCTCTACCTACTTACGTTAAGAAATACTACTACTATAGAACGCGCGAGTACAATATGCAGGCAGGCCGCAGGTATATAGGAGAATATATATATATATATATATATATATATATATATATATATAGTATATGGGTATATCAACTTTTTTTCGGTATGTTATTTACGCGCCGGTTTCCTTGATGGGCCAGGGCCATCTATCTACAAACATGGTAACTATAATACCATACAGTACTATATATATACACCTATATGGCTCCTCTCCCGACTTCCCGACGTCAATATATTTGAGATTTGTTTGTTTGTTTGCGTAATCTCATATGTTACAATGTTCAAAACAAATAAAAAACTAATCTTATTAATGTAATGTAGATGGCGCTAAATAGTATATTTCAATTACTTATGACAAAACTAGTCTCACGATGTAATACAATAGATGGCGTTGAATTGAATATCCATCTCCGAGACGGCCATACTGACAAAATTAATCTTACTAATAATTCAATAGATGGCGTTGAATTGAATACCCGTCTCCGATTCGGCCATCCTGACCAGTGTGCTTGTCCTCGAGAACACTTTTTTTTTTTCTAATCGTTAGTATAGTTAAGTAAAGTTTAGGTATATTTGACGATAAATACCTACAAATTCTCCATCGCAGCCACAAAACGTAAAAACGGTTCAGTTTGATCCGACCGACTGCGCCAATTGATATATGTATAAATGTATATCTATACATATATAGATAGGCGCGCGCGGTTCTTGGAATTTAGACGTGCGTGAGTACATACAAGTACATTGTGATTGCCACACGGAGCCCCGCCGGAACGGCGGAGATGATAAAGGCGACGGCGGCGACGAGTGGAAACATTGTAGCGGTATTGCGCATGCGCGTCGTAGGGGTTACATATAAGACTGATTTGATGTTGATGATTGCGGAGCGATTTTGAAATTATTCGGTTTCATCTCGCACACCATCATCACATCAGTAGTCTGTTATTTATTTGCACTTTGTTCCCAGTTTACACGTGAGACTGCTGCTAGTGTGGCAGTCTAAAACGTGACAGACGGGATAAAATAATACGTATAATCTTCTGCGCACGCTGTTAAGGAGAGAAACATCGACTTGCTGAATGTGTCGTCGTCACGGCAAATACCGAGATTTCAATCTCGATTTGACTGTGCATTCGATATTAAGGCAAGTTTGAATTGTTTTTTACTTTGAGCGTGATACAATTACGATTGTATGTATACTACTGTCAGATGTCAGCGCACATCATACAGGTATAAAAAATTTTTTTTACTCTATTTTTTTTTTATAACCCGTCAATGAGAAGACAGATTTCAGGCTTATTATGGATGTAAGCTTAAAATCTGTACGGTTGAGGGTAATCGAACAAGCTCTCCATAGCCGGGCGAGCGAAATATCGAAACGACTATATGTTAAAAGAATCTAAACTTCCCTATTTTGGGATGTGTCGTGAGATATTTTGTCTGGTTCGCGGAAGAACGTTCGATATGGGCGCGTTTAAACACTAGCACATAACATCGCATATTTTTGTAAAGACAAAAAATATAAGTATGCTATGTGTTTGTGTTCGCGTTTCTCTCTGAAATATTTGCAAGTGTGTGCGCGCGCGCAATTTTGTGGGTGTGTGGTGTGTGCAAAACACACGCACACACATACAAACACACACACACGAAAAAGTGAGCGCGCGCACGCTAGCAATATTTACATCAAGTCTACGATACGCCATGCCAATTTCGGTACATCCGAATGGTATGCGACGTATAGGACTCGTGTCTTGTTGTGTCGCGCGTGCGTCTCTCTCTATCTCAATTTGAGATTTGAGAAATGCACGAGCGTCGCAGCGGCGCTAGTGTTTTTGAGTTTTCGCAAGAGAACAAAACAAAACAACAGCAGCTCCCTGGTTGATCCTGCCAGTAGTTATATGCTTGTCTCAAAGATTAAGCCATGCATGTCTCAGTGCAAGCCGTATTAAGGCGATACCGCGAATGGCTCAATATATCAGTTTTGGTTCCTTAGATCTTACTCAGTTACTTGGATAACTGTGGTAATTCTAGAGCTAATACATGCAATCAGAACTCTGACCAGTGATGGGATGAGTGCTTTTATTAGATCAAAACCAATCGGCGGAGGGCCTCGCGTCCGAAGTCGTAACATTTTGATGAATCTGGATAACTTTTGCAGATCGCACGGTCCAGTACCGGCGACGCATCTTTCAAATGTCTGCCTTATCAACTTTCGATGGTAGTTTCTGCGACTACCATGGTTGTCACGGGTAACGGGGAATCAGGGTTCGATTCCGGAGAGGGAGCCTGAGAAACGGCTACCACATCCAAGGAAGGCAGCAGGCGCGCAAATTACCCACTCCCGGCACGGGGAGGTAGTGACGAAAAATAACGATACGGGACTCTTACGAGGCCTCGTAATCGGAATGAGTACACTTTAAATATTTTAACGAGGAACAATTGGAGGGCAAGTCTGGTGCCAGCAGCCGCGGTAACTCCAGCTCCAATAGCGTATACTAAAATTGTTGCGGTTAAAAAGCTCGTAGTTGCATTTGTGCTACGCACTGTCGGTTTGATTCATCCGAATCGATACTGACACGTTTGCGGAGCATATCGTCGGTGAATCGTATGTAAAAGTACGGTTCAATATAAAAATCCTATCGCGATGCTCTTCAGTGAGTGTCGAGGTGGGCCGACAATTTTACTTTGAACAAATTAGAGTGCTCAAAGCGGGCTCAAAATGCTGCTTGAATATTTCGTGCATGGAATAATAGAATATGATCTCGGTTCTATTTTGTTGGTTTTCAGAACTCCGAGGTAATGATTAATAGGGATAACTGGGGGCATTCGTATTGCGACGTTAGAGGTGAAATTCTTGGATCGTCGCAAGACGAACATCAGCGAAAGCATTTGCCAAAGGTGTTTTCATCAATCAAGAACGAAAGTTAGAGGTTCGAAGGCGATTAGATACCGCCCTAGTTCTAACCGTAAATATGTCATCTAGCGATCCGCCGACGTTACTACAATGGCTCGGCGGGCAGCTTCCGGGAAACCAAAGATTTTG
>JALPQI010019052.1:0-16163 GCA_025490895.1 Thaumatotibia leucotreta
AAACATTTCCCTAATCACAGTACCGCAAACAGGTCCGGTCATTAGTCAAATTATTTCAGCGCATATACCCGCAGGTCATAAAACTTTTGGGCTTTCTGGGAATTGTAAATATTTCGGTCATAAACATTTTGGTTCAAGTTTTGGTTCAATAAACAAATTCAGCAGGACGTCGAGTTGTTGGCCGCAGGCGCGTGTGGGCACGTTATCCATTACGGTAACGAACTTTGCGCTCTGGCAGCCGATTCATTAGAAGACCATTCATCTCCGTACCGGGTGCAGGTAAGTCGCCGAACGAGCCCAGTAATCGACTAATATAACTCGTTTCCTACTAATAGATGGATTACTACTTTTACGTTTGTCATGTTGGTTTTTCGTGATAAGTACCCACATATGGGCACGTTAAATTCCTACATGTTTTTAACACATCCCTATTTATTTATGTAGTAAACAATTGAGTGTAATCCATAAATGATAAGACACTTAGATATAAATACTTGTAAAGGACTTCTGCTAACATTTTTTTTAATATCAACTTAATCCTGTGTATTCAAAATAATAGGACTCGCGACAAACACTCCGATTCACATGGATGCATATGTGAAAATACCGGCCGAGTGCAAGTCGGACTCGTGCACAAAGGGTTCCGTAGCAGCAAATATGAAAATTACAGTTACATCAACCTATCTCAAGACCGATAAGAGATACATTAATCGAACCAAAAATCTTTCAAAGAGTTAATTTGTATCTCCTCTATTTGTTATTTTATACTTGGTGGTTTTAAAAAAATGACGAGTGGGTGACACTTTATACCAGTTTGAGAATTGATAACCCTAAAACGGTCCACCTAAACAAATTTTTCTTCTAAAAACCTTTAAATCATTTTTAAGGACACGCACTTTGCAATCGAAACTAAATTATCATTATGTATGGTATTATTTAGTATCATAATTTTATTACTGTAGTACTTAGAGTTCCTGGTAAATCGGCTATGACAGGTGGACATAATGAATCTATAAGAGTGCCGTTTCAGCCATTCTGGCTAAGGAAATCCAAAAAAATTGGACTCTCCCACTACTTAGGTCATAATAGTTACTAGCCTACACATAATAATGACTAAGCAAGCAACTTTAAAAAGTTGCATAGAATTTGATACGGTCATAGGTAGGTACTAATTTGATGTTGTTATCATAATATTGAAATATTCAATGTGCATCCTTTGTTCGTAAAATATTTCAGATATTGATAAAATATTTCTGGAAAAATGACTTCATTGGCATGAATTAATAGAAATATTTTGGTTTCATATTCGTATATATTTAATATTTAAAAATATCGCATATTTTCTCCACTGTACAGACATGTTTTACGGAAAAGTTCCCCATTCTCGATACGCGAGTTAAATTGGTCAGTTATTATTATTATTATCAAATACCCAAATACATAGGCTTATGGGCTAATGCCGTGTGGTGACGGCAGTAAGAATACATTTGTCACCACCCCAACTCCTCCTGCGGGTGTCGTAAGAGTCGACTAAGGGATTGAAGTGTCACTGACCATTCTAAAAGATTGATGATGGGCAGCAGCGTCATCATAGAGGACACATTACTGCGATCGCCAATCCGCTTGCCCAGCGTGGCGATTATGGGCATTTACCTCCTAATGCGTCTATATTACGCATAGTTAATAGGAAAGGCCTACGTCCAGCAGTGGACTAACATAGGCTGATGATGATGATGATGGGCCAATGACAGCTTAACAGAAACTACTTACTAGTACCGAGGTTTTCGTGAATTAATTACGTATTTAAAAAAATCTAGTAATACATTTCCATAAGTGTTATGTATACGACAGCTGAAATTCACTTTGAAAGGGTTTGTGCAATGTGCATAAAGATCTAATGCTATCAAATTATAACAAAGTCCCGCTAGATAGGTGCGATGCGAGTTCCCAACTTGACAAATGTGAAGCCTGGATGAGCGCACAAACGACCGGCCGTGTGCATTTAGTTGAACGTAAACTTTTCGCTTTGTAAGGAAAGTGTTCAGTTTAAAGCGTACTCTCGACTATCCGAATATCCGTCAGAGAGCGTACATCGCGTGTATTCAAGCGAAGCGAGAAGCGCGAGCCGCCTACTATTGTCCCGCGACTCGCAGCGCGATAGCAAAACTCGGGCCCAACCATTGTCGGCGAACTGCTCTGTTTCACATTCTATTATTCTACACATAAAAGAGTATTAAAGGTAAATATTATTCAGTTTCTCGCGCTCCTAAATGGAGGCAGTTTGTTGGGCTGTAGCACGTAGCGACGTACATCTGAAAATTTACTTTTACTACGCAATACAAAGACGCGACGGAATGAGGGTTTTGTACTTTTCATCTTGTTTATGCATTATTCTAGCACCGGAGGTGCTTGGAATGCTTGCAGCTATTTTAGCGGTGGCAGTAATTATAATTTGATTTTGGCATGCGTTCCCTTTTAAAGTTTTTGATTTATTTATATCTACTGAGGTTGTTAAGTACTTAAATTTGATTAACAGGGGCGCATTGAGGTTGTTTTACTTTTCGAGTTAATATTAAACATACCAAGTGATCCCGTACTTGAGACACATAGTAAAATAGAAATATGGAATGTAATGCCATTTAACGGATAGTAACGGGACTCATTTATGTTGGAATTCCACTATATTGAAGCACGCCATAGATAGAATCCAACAAAATTGACCGAATCTACAAATCACACAAGGTCTAACACATACACAGACACTGGCATACACACATGACATAGCTTGTTAGTTTTGTGTTTCATCTAACCAGAACTACCTGGTGTTAAAACAAGAAGCTAATTATTTTAGTAAAGGACCAAGACTAAATGATACTTGTAAACCCCAATTTGCAAACCATTCATAGTTGTCTCAGTTATTTTTGGAGCCTTTATGATTGGTTGGAGAGTAGGATGAGCCGAGTTGGCTCGTTAAGCTCGCTCCGAGTCGGGTGTGTTTGCGCTCGCCCTCAAAACCAGCAAACACTCTCGAGTTACACCCTCGCAATCTCCGAAATAAACATGCGTCGGCCCACTACCGCTAACAGCCTTAGCAACTTGGGCCATGCCAACTTTACAACTTTGCAAGATTAACCAGGCCAAGATGTGTCTCATGCATAATTATTACTAATTCGAGCCAAAAACACCTGTCCTTTGAAGGGTTTGGATGGAGTTATTTTATGGTTAGAGGCAAATTGCATTAGAAGTGATGCCCTACATATTTACGAGCAGTAGCATAATTTGATGAATATTTATGTATCTATTTCTAATACCATGAATAAGTACCAACTCTGTTACATGTATGTAACAGAGTAAACAGAGTTTCACAAATTATCTACTACAACAGCGGTTTTTCTTCGAATTGGGAATGTATGACAGTTATACTTAGTACTAAGTTATGTCGATAGCGCCACATCGGATTATTCGTAACCGATATGGGTTTTATTGTATGCATGTAATAAAAATACTTAGTAAAGGCACGACGGCAACGTGTTGATGTGATTAACTCTAGATGAGCTTGCATAGCATTTAGCATTGAATTTCGATCTACTTAAGCGTCAGTAAATTATGTTCCTACTGGATACTCGTCCTTAGAACAAAACGTTAGGTAGATACTTACTTAATTAATGTTTTTTGAAATAAACTGTTAAAGAAAATGATTTAAACATGTATTCTGAAGTCAAATTTAATAACAACTAGAAAGATAAAATTGCATAATACAACTGTTTATTTTATTTATAATAGTATGCAATGTCATGCAAAATTGGCATATACTAGACTAGACAAAAAAACCGGCCAAGAGCATGTCGGGTCATGCTCAGTCTAGGGTTTCATAGTTATTCAAAAACGGCTGGGCTGATTACGTTCAGAATACGTAGCCAAAAGGGCAAAAACGGAACCCTTATAGTTTCGCCATGTCCATCTGTCCGTGTGTCCGCAGCATAGCTCAGTAGCCGTTAAGTTAACACTATAATTTGGTACCTACAGGTATACATAATTACATATTAATCATGCCAACAAAGTGGTACAATATTTTTTTTCGGGTACCTCACCAACTGGTGAAGCGGGGATGATTTTTTATTTGCTGTAATCCTATAGTGTAGGGTACCGTGGAGTAGGTCTCTGAAAAATAATAAGGGTCTTAGAATAAAAGCTTTCAAGTCAAAGTCAAAGTCAAATAATTCTTTATTCAAATTGGAATAGCAACAAACTCTTTTGAATCGTCGCTTTTTTCTAAAGTCCATATTTTCGGAGATAATCGCACGAGAAGAAAAAAAAATGTGTGCCTCCCCATCAAACTTTTGATCCGTAGGTCCAAAAATATGAAAATAAATCAAGAATAGTGGGCTTATAGAATACTTTAAAATAAAATTATTTCGAACATAATCGGCCCAGCCGTTTTTGAATAACTACGGAACACTTCACTGAGATTGGCCCGATATGCTTTTGGCCGGTTTTTTTGTCTTTATTCTGGAACGGTTATCGCCAAAAATATTGATTTTAAAAGCAAAGTTGCTTCTGAGACCCGTATTTTTTTAAAAGATCTATTCAACAATAGGATTTTAGTAAATAAAAAAAACGCCCCCACTTTACAGTCGCCGTAAAATTGTTTTTTTTTATCATATTTCATTGTATTACTTTGTCAACGTAATTAATATGTATACCTATACAAAATTTCTAAATTATAGTACTAACGGTCACTGAGCTTTGCTGTGACAGACAGACAGACGGACAGGATTCCTTGCAGTACGTGCACTACATGCAGCAAAAATACAGGGACAATAAAATATGCAGTCGACGGCTGTTCGTGGTGCTGTGGCCTCACCTAGTAGGAAGCATACTGGAACCGCAAGGCTCGATGCTTAGTGACTGGACATTCCTGGTTCGCGTTTTATAAAGTTACAATTTATTATTTTGCTGTTTACCTCTCTTTCTAGCCAATATTTGCGTGCGTTAGAGAGGCAAAAAGTGAAATTGTAAAATGTAACATTATAAAACGCGACCCTCAATTTTGAAAAAAAAAAATGCTAACGGTTACTTCTCAGTTCTATGTGTAGAGAGAACTCCTCCTCCGAATACTGCACGCGGGTAAGGACGATACCAAATTTAAATACTTCAACAAATTACGGAACGAACGCATTTGAAGGCGGGCTGCATTGACACGTCACAGATAGGTACAGAGTGACTTATATGACACTACGTGATTATACTAATCTAGTAATTGGAGTTCGAGGCCAACGAAACTACGACAGATGCGTTATTGTCAAATCCATCAAAGTCTCTTATGTCATTGTCAAATAAAGTTTTCAGGTTTCCACAACCTTTTTGTTATTTAATTTATTTATTTAAAATAATTCCTAATAAAAACATTATATACCTGTGTAATGTTTGTACGCCTTTTTGTTTAATATGGCTGTCACAACTAGGATTTTCTTAAAAACACGTAAATACCTAAAAACTTTTCTTTTCTCTTAACTAACATTGATATGACAAAATTTTCTTGTAAAGAACTTAAAATGATAAGAGCCAACGTTTCAAGGCCTATTTTAAAAAGAAGTTGAATTACCAGTGAACACATACGACAGCATGCCATATTTGTTAAGGCAGTAGGTATGATTAAATTACTAAGCAGTATAAGTACTATACTATACTATTATTAAGCAGTTTAAACCCGTAATAAGGCAGGGGTGCCTAATTACGGGTTAAAATTATGGGAAAGAAATTTGGAAATGTAAAATGATAGCATTCTTTTCTCTTAACTAACATTGATATGACAAAATTTTCTTGTAAAGAACTTAAAATGATAAGAGCCAACGTTTCAAGGCCTATTTTAAAAAGAAGTTGAATTACCAGTGAACACATACGACAGCATGCCATATTTGTTAAGGCAGTAGGTATGATTAAATTACTAAGCAGTATAAGTACTATACTATACTATTATTAAGCAGTTTAAACCCGTAATAAGGCAGGGGTGCCTAATTACGGGTTAAAATTATGGGAAAGAAATTTGGAAATGTAAAATGATAGCATTTTTGTATTTTATTTTTTATTTGTCTTCTTCATCACTTATCCTCCTGAGTCCTGGGTAAAAATCGAGTACACTCCCATAAAAGCCGAGAGTCCTTTATAACACCATCAGTGTTGAGTCCTGAACTTACTGCCGCTTATTTTAAGGTTTAAAATGAGTACGTCACATTTTTGTTGGAACAAAGTTGGTTATATACTCTAAGAGGTATATTTTAAGCATTTCTTTTACAAATTATTTGGGTGTCATAAAGGCCTCTCAGCTTTTATGGGAGTGTACTCGATTTTTACCCAGGACTCAGGAGGATAAGTGATAAGAAAACAAAAAAAAAAAATACAAAAAATGCTTTCATTTTACATTTCCAAATTTCTTTCCCATAATTTTAACCCGTAATAAGGCACCCACCCCTGCCTTATTACGGGTTAAAACTGCTTAGTAATAGTATAGTATAGTACTTATACTGCTTAGTAATATCTACCTTTTAATTTATGTATAATATTGCTGTACCAAATGTTATTAACACCTGAGGTGATACCAGCGCAATACCAACTTTGTTACTAATAATTGCGGATAATTAAGTTTTTATTAAAATATCTTATATTTACGTGAAAATAAGTAAATAATATTGTTTCTATAAATTAAAGAATTAAAATTACCAATAAATAACATATCTCAACGTCTGTTTTTAGAAAATAAGGATTTACTATTGTAAGAACATTTCATTGTTGTGGCAATATTTTCGTAGATTCTTTGGCCTCGAACTCCAGTTACTAGATTAGAGAGTAATGCGTTCGAAGCTCGGATTCAAAATATCGGAACAAAATGTAGCGGATATTAAGATAAAAATTAATCTTGTACCGTCAACCAAAATAAAAATGTGAATAGTAAGTATTCGTTTTCTTTACAGAGTTACTAGTGTACTAGTAGTCTTTTAAAGTGGTATGCAATTTTTACTCGGTTGGTACCTTATTTAAATATGATATATCCGACGGTACTGCTTTTATTTAGATGATCATTGTTTTATATATTTAAACATAAATTCTGAGATATTCTCGCCTTAAGTCAAGATCGGTATGTATGTTAAATTACAAAACGTGTATTTTTTTACTACCTAACAATGTTGGGTAAAAAAGGTTCACTCAAAATATTTGCACAGATTCCTTTTTATAATGAGATTTATGCCAACCGTTAATTTATGTAAGTTTCGAGCTGGAATTTCATTAAAAACGTAGGTTTTGCTAGGCGTAATAAAATTAGTAAACCTGATTTTGTGTTTTTAGCTTGTAATAACAAATTTGTTGCTACATAGATATTTTTGATATACATCCTTGGTTTAATTAGTAACCCGTGTATATTTTTAACGAATAAATTTATTATAGAGCTTAAATGTAGGTATTCATAATTAGTGTTTCATGAAAATATTTTGTTCCAAATTTTCTGGCTCTTTTAATGAAAAGCAGTCATGTACTTATATTTTTCGACAGAGTATTTCGGCGCTTAAGTGACCAATTTCGTCTTAATTAGTGTTCAATTAAATTAATAGCCAGGCGAGATGAAATATTTAGTTTAAAATAATGTTACGTGTTACATTGTTTTAAGCAATCTTTCATTCATCATCGGCCTATGATAGTCTACTGCTGGACGTAGGCCTCTCCTATTAACTATGCGTATAGACGCATTAGGAGGTAAATAATCGCCACGCTAGGCAAGCGGATTGGCGATCGCAGTAATGTGTCCATTATGATGACGCTGCTGCCCATCATCAATCTTTTATCAAATTATGATCAGTGACACTGCTATCCCTTAGTCGACTTTTACGACACCCGCAGGAGGAGTTAGGGTGGTGACAAATGTATTTTTACTGCCGTCACCACACGGCTAATCTTTCATTAAAAGAATAATACTTTAAATTCAAATATTATCGAACTCACGCATTTAAGTCGATGATTGCTCGATAATATTTTAATATGTTTGAGTCTCAGGTTAGTTATAATTCGGTAGTAGATTTCGATGCAAGTGCAAAAAAAAAACATTTAATAGAATAATCACAAGCGTAGGGACACACAACTATTTAATTCCAATAGATGTGACAGATTGCAGAACACGGTGGTGTACACTAGGTGTAGTGTAACTGTTTTATTTGCATTTGTCTTTGTTTATCTAATGATGTCTTCGTTGGTGTGACAAAGACAGATCCTCGAATTTTGTGAGCTCGGGAGTTGGCGGCACGCCAATTGAATTGGGACTAGGTTGGCCAAGTCAAGGGGGCTAGCATATGCGGACGTGGCAGGCCCAGGCGGCGATGTCGGGATGACTTAGACTCATTCTGCAAGAAGAGAATCATGGAGGTCCATTATCCAATCGCTCAGCAGTGGGAAACATGCCAGATGTAGGCTAGGACAAAAATACCTCCCTAAGGCAGTGGTCTCACCGCGCTCTTTTGTTCGTGTTTATAGCCGACAGTTCATAGCTTAGTAGCTCGCGGTGAAAACAGTGCCTTAAAAAGTTATTCTGGTAAATGTCTAGGTGTCTAACAAATACCGCCTCGTGTCACCCTTTTCAATTTATTGTGTTGATATATGCAATGTGTATAAGCTGATTTATTTTATTTATTTCTTATTGAGGTAATTCAATCACATTTTTGCTTAATGAAGTGGTTAAATGAAAGAGGTTTGTCTTGATACCCTATTCTGCATTAATTAACTGTAGGTACTATTTTCATAGACATTACATAATCTTTGTAAGTTCTTATTAAAATAAATTTCATTCATAAATATCAACTATATGCCTATATAAAAAGGTGCAAAAGTAATTTAAATCCTTTGCAATCTATTAGTTATAAATTCATTCCATGAAAACCTGTCGCAAGCGACACTGTCTTTTCAATACTTTTGAAAAATTTAATAAGTGTGCTGAGTTACGGTACAATAATAATATCGCCGAGGATAGTGCAATACCGCCTAACTAACAATTTTATTAAAGTAAATTTGAATGTCAATTGTTTGATATTTGCACTCTATCTGCTTTGGTAGTTGAGCAATTCTTTTTATTTTTGCCACTAAAATGAAATATGAAAAATTGAGTAAATTTTATACTATTTCTGCTCAGAATCACGAGCTGATTCCATTTCCGGCGAAAAAAAAAACTGTCCCAAAAATGTCATACATATTTCGAATATCCTTTTGTGTTACCGCCATAGAAGGTGTATGTAAAATAAAAATGTATGTGGTGTATGGAAAATAGTAACACAATAGGAAAAAATAATCATGGGACACTTTTTTTTCGACGGAAATGGAATCGGCTTGTGATTCTGAGTAGAAATAGTATAAAATTTACCTAAAATTTCATATTTCATTTTAGTGGCAAAAATAAAAAGAATTGTTCAGTTACGAGGTATTGCACTATCCCCGACGATATATCAATTTGAGGCTTTAAGATTGACAGTGTTCCTAGCAGCACAGAGTACCACTCCATAATCTCTGCAAGCAGCTAGCACATTTTATTAGGGTAGCTACCAAAGCGACACGCAAGCGACAAAAAAGAAATGTTTCATGGGATGCTCCTATATAGGTACAGTAGAACCCGCTTAATACGATCACGTTTAAATACGATTTCCTGTATAATACGCCACTTTATGCTGGTCCCTGCAAGTTTAGTCATGCTTTCCTACATTTTTGCACGTTTAATACGATTCATCATCTCGTTTAATACGCCATCTATAACCCAAATTACATTGACGTATGGCATTATTTAATTACAGATCTAAGCGGAAAGGTTATAATTTTGTCTTCTTCCCACATGATAGGCTATCCCGCATAAGACGCACTTTTTGCCTGGTCCCTACATAACCATATAATATTAACGGGGTTTCACTGTATAAGGTTTTATTGTGTGGTGATCCGATTAAGTAAAATGTAGTCTTAATTGTTTCAACACGAAATGAACAGCTAGGCGAGATAAAGAATTTGTTACAAGTTATGGGCCTTCTAACTCCCCGAGGCTAATTACGTTGTTACATGACAAAAGTTTTGGGTCGATTGGAGTTTCTTTAAGTTTCTTACAACCTCTCCAGAAGATCAATAACATTAGCTTCGCGCCAGAGCACATACAAAGATAATGACCGGGTAACGGTCGGTGAAGTTATTTTATTATATTCATAAAATTATTTGCATGATTGAACATTAAAGGGATTGGAAAATTTAAGCCTCCGTATTTGTGGTCTTGTTAGATTGTTCTTTGTCTATTCGAATTTTGAGTGTCGATATGATTTGCTATTAATATAATATTCTCTTTTTTCTGACATTATTTTGTTGTGCAAGGAGCAGGCACTGCGAGCCGGGAATTCCACTTCTTTTTCTTTTGCTTATTTAAACGCGCCGAAGATAATTATGTCACGACACGAGATTAATTTATAAACTCTAGATAGCATATAGCAAAGGAAAAATACCTAGTTCATCAATGTCCGAGGTGAGATCGAACCCACTTCTTCAGGTTACCCGGTTTACACTCGATCTCATTTTTCACAGGTCGAATTTATCAGCTTATATATGTAGTTTTAAAAAAGCTTACATCATAATCTATACAGTACTTATCTAATATTTATAATAAATAATATAAGTACTTTGTATAAAGCAGTATTACTATTTAAAAATACAAAGCAACATGCTTATTTATTAAAATACAGATTGGTTTTTTATTTCCCATAAATTGTACAGGATACTTATGACATTTATAGAAGTTGCCTGGTATATTGGATTTTTGTAAATTTCGAAAAAAATATATATTTTGTTTCGTTTAGGTACATACATAATAAATGAAATAGGAAGTGTGAGACCACGTTAAAAAAACATAAAAGTTAATATCAGGTGACGGCATAGGTCAAAATAGTATATAATATGTATACAGTAATATTAGGATGTAATAAAGGTTCGGTCATTAAACTTACTATTTTAATAACTGTGTAACAGTAAAAGTTGATACTAACTAGTTTCAGAGAGAAATTAATTATATTTGACCAAAACAAGCTTCCCTTAAAAACGGAAATACTGTACTGCTTCTAAATATCATAAAAAAAACATCTGTACATGAGTTGTTTCTTCTTCTTCTTTAATTTATTCCATTAACAAAGAATTTATGTACCGAAGACTGAAAAATAACGGAATTAAAACTGTTGTTTTGTATAGAAAAAACCGGTATCCCATCCCAGCTTCTAACACTCTCGTTAGTAATACCGCACCAACCTAGCTAGATGCATAATGCACTATTTTATTTCTCTAGGTGCCATTGGTCTTTGCAAGTGAAAGGAACCTCGGACATTAGGTGATCTTAGTTGTTTTTCTTTGGTATATGACATCTAATATTTATAATGAAAGGAAGCCTATTCAAACTTTGAAAATGAGACAATGATTCCATATTTGGGAGAATTTTAATTTTGTTGTAGTTTTTAAAATTTTCCAAATTTGGTTATTTTCATATTTTTTCTACTCAGAATCGCGAGCTCTTTTGATCCTCATTAGCAGAAAAAAGTGTCCCGAGAATTCCATACTTTTTTGTCTTCCACTGAGTTACGGTCGAAGAAAGTGTATGAAAAATAGTAACTCAATGGATATTTTTTATGGGACACTTTTTCATTTCCTATCAGGATCAAAAGAGCGAGCTCTTTTGCTGTTTCTGAGTAGTCAAAATAATTATGTAAAAAAACGTCCAAATTTGGAAAATTCTAAAAAACTACAACAAAATATAAATCCGCTCATTTAAGTTATTGTGGCACAACTTATAAACAGGATGTGTTTTACTTTGAAGTGAAAACATATTATTTATTATTTACATGTCTGTCTTAATGTTAACACAAAACCTTCCCATCACAGAGAACCTAAGAACATAATTTGTATTCTAAACAAAATGTTATCGTAATTACAAGGGGTCAAAGTCGTGCTTTCTTTATGGCCGGCAATTTAATATAAAACACGACCCTCGTTCCCTCTATTCACTCCATTCCTACAAACAGGCTTTATTATGATCTCTTTAAATACAGACTAAATTTAATTTCACCGTGATTTTATTGGGCCAACTCCCTCCTTAAATTATCTCTGGGCCTGCATTGCATTTGTTTTAATCTAATCTAAACATGATTTTCATTTCAGTTAATTATTCTGTTTGTCGCACTTATTCTTTCATTTTGCGTCGGCAGAAGTTTGTGCACGCAAACAAAATATTACAAGACTATACTTTAGAAATGTTACATCGTCCGTAGAAAACAAATAATTTTAGTAGCTTACGAGTATATGAAGATTAAACGCAACTCTTAAAGCACCTCTTACGCGGTCTACTCCCTAGAGAAATGTAAGCGACAAGACGAAAATACTAATGGCGTTTATTTTCGTACATCAGCATGGAAATGCTTTACCGTATTATTTAAGACGAGCGGCGCGCTAAGTGCCGAGTCAAATTCGACCTGAAAATGTACATCCCTGCCATTTGCATTAACGTAAAAAAAATACTAGGTGCAAATCCACACTCGGGTGCTCTGCTAATATTTAGCAAAATGTGACATTCGCCGCAGTGCCTGCCAGCATTGCTTCATAGAACATTTAAACGCTTTTAGAGACATTAGTTGTGTCTTTGGCGAAAGCCGTACAGCCACCGGCAGTGGCGCCTTGCTGCTTTAAAAAGCATTTTTCATCTGATTTTATTTCAATAAATATGAAATAAGATATTATAGATTAGATTTAAGAAAGACTTAGATTTGATTGCCAATTTGCTATCACTTGCACGCGACACTGATAACCTATCGACTCATGCATGTTAAAGAGATCTAATGAAGACATATGTAATTTATATTTTTGCATTGTATTTTTCTTTCTTATCATAATATTATTATCACAGGTATGTGTTGTCCGTCTTAAATATTATACTTACTGATTTTCTTGCGATGGCAACAACCCTAATTAATGCATCTACATTTTGAATGTAGTAACTAAGTTCTCGTGTAATATCTGAGTATACTCGTAGTATGCATGTCAATAATTTAGTGGACGTACTTAAACCTTAAGATCCATACATATTATACCTATTCCATATGACCCATATTACATAGATGGACTAAGAACATTATTAACATAATGATAGCATTTTAAAAGCTCTATACAATAATCATTTCGACAAAATTGGGCGCTAGAGTCAAACAAGTGAATGAGCACATGTAAAAATAGTTTTCAAATACCATCCCGTATTTGGCAAATGCGGCGAGCCGCGAGTAATTTAGGCAGCGGATCGAATGATTGGCTGTCAATATGTCTGTTTAGGGGAGTGGCGTCTACTGCGTGATTCAAAAATATTTTTGATTAAAAGCACATCCCCAATATAAGTTGACTTTGAGATACGTTACAGTTATACATATTTAGAGATCACGATGACGTTGGTTCGTGGCCATAAGTTCTATAATATAGCCAATAACGTCCCTTAGCAAAAAGGTGTGTATTTGTATATGCACGATGTAACATGGTTTATAGCGGTTTCGGTCAAATATTTGTAGTTGTCATAAACAATGCGCTATTAACCAAGTAATAATTATATTCTATAAATATTGTTTCATTATCATTTAACCGATTTACTGAATTCATTACCTATGTTAAAAACTACCGGTCGAACGAAAGCTTTTACGAATAAACAACGGTTAATGGCCTAAAATATTTGAATTGCTTAAAATCACTATGTCGCTAAAAATAGCATTTTGCTTTCTCAAGGATGAGTTTTTGGGAAAAACACACTACGTATGCAGCCGTAAGCCGAACATAATCTTATATTCATACATTACCGCGTGTATTTTATATACGACCGCGACTGTAAATAAATGTGCTGGATTGGCAATGCTAGCATGATGTTGTTAATTTAACAGCTGGGCTCTTATCGGTGCAGCTTGATAAAGTGGTCTCCATATTGGTCCATCCGAGGCCAGCCTTTTAATATCCTGATACGACTCGTTTCCTTGGAGCTTGTTCTTCCTCTCCCTCTCTTTCCATTTATTCTCCCGTCTATGTTGTTTTATATGAAGTGATTGTATCGTAACCGGTGGCCAATCACTTTTCCTATTCTATTCTTGATATTTTCCAATAAACTTCTTTCGTTCACTCTACTTAAGACTGCTTTATTTGGTATTCTTTCCCGACAACTTATCCCTTCCATCTTTATCCAGCATCACATCTCAAAAGCTTGTAGGTAGGTATTCTTTATCCGTAACGCTTAATCCGAATTATTGTTTCACTCAAATACATCATCAACGGATTCTTAAGTCTCAAGTAAGCAAAGTTGTTTTGAATGAACAGTCAAGGGCATTAATATATATACACTTCTCCATACTGATCTCTTACAAATGTGTCTATATATTAATGCACTCGACTGAACAATTATCAAAGAGTAAATATGGACTACTCGAAAAATGATATGTTGACCATTCTGGAAATGAAAGAGGTAGCACGGCTAAAAGCTGAACTCGCCTCTTGGAAAATCAATTCAAAGAGGTAATTATCGAAAACAATGGCTTAAAGAGACAATGTCTCTTTACATATCGAAAACCTCCAAAGAGAAATAACTACTTTGAAGAAACTCTGTCAATCTTGCACCATCACAGACAAAAAAACAAAAGCAGACTCTCAACATTTGACATAATTGCCTCTTCACAAATTAAGTTTAAAATATACTGAAATCCAAGTTGTAAACTAGAACGTTTGGAACATGAAAAAACTGTGAAAGAGGAGTTGGAAGCTCGGCAAACGCAACCACTGCAATATACTATGGAAAATATACCCCCGTTACAACTCTTACTACATTTTGATGAGGAGGAAAACATACCATCAAACCGGAACCTAGAGAGCGACGACATAAAAAGGACTGCTGATTAACCACACTTTAATAATATATATATCCTCTCCAAAAACCGCGGCAAATGATCTTCTTCAGTCAGAAATTGAATATTTGTGACTGAAGAACAAACGATAGAATATTAAAATCTAAAAACGCGCTTTTCAAAAAGTCACTATTTCAGAGAATAACGACATACTTAATATATAACAATATACATTATTAGTGATAGTAATGCACATCCGTAGATTACTAATGAATAATTTTGCTTCTGAAGAATAAACAAATAAATAAATAAATAAATAGATATCTTGGGACACCTTACACAAATCAACCTACGAGTAGTCCCCCGGTAAGCTCAATTAAGTCTTGTGATGTGGGTACTAGAAGTGTGTCATTACATTATTACCGGTGGAAACGCTAGTGAACTAGTCAAAAGCCTTGATAAAAAGTAGAAAACTCGACAATTAACGATTATTGCATACTATTTGCCGAATCAGATTTCGAAACAACACAAGACTACTCTCTCATAACTAAAATTTAACTAAAATTTCAAAACCAAATCACAGAATCTGTGATTTGGTTTTGAAATTTTTAATTATGATTTTTTTTTTTGACTATCTTATAGTCTAGCACCTACCATGCATCTTCCACGTGGGATGATCCTATATGAAGGAGGCTTCCATATGAAATGGTAATATAATAATAATCGCAACCAGCCTCGGCTTTCAGAATATTAATGAAAATAGCTAATATTCTATTTTTTTTATATTTCGATAAAAATGTACTATTAAACCAATTTACTCTTATTACTATGCCGTGTGGTGACGGCAGGAAGAATACATTTGTCACCACCCCAACCTCTCCTGCGGGTGTCGTAAGAGTCGACTAAGGGATTGAAGTGTCACTGACCATTTTACAAGATTGATGATGGGCAGCAGCGTCAGCATAGTGGACACATTACTGCGATCGCCAATCCGCTTGCCCAGCGTGGCGATTATGGACATTTACCTCCTAATGCGTCTATACGCATAGTTAATAGGAGAGGCCTACGTCCAGCAGTGGACTAACATAGGCTGATGATGATGATGACTCTTATTACCATAGTACTACTTACCATAGATTATATAATTACCGTAGTATGAAAATGGTACAGAGCGTTCAGTATGGCAATAATTATAATGTAGAAATCAGCTGCCGTGAAATCATCAGGAACCAAACGAGACAGCAGTCAGAGATC
>JALPQI010019053.1:0-23406 GCA_025490895.1 Thaumatotibia leucotreta
AGCGTGGGTTAACCCCTCGAGCCTTCTCACGATCGTCCCAACTAGCAAAACAGTCATATAACATTGAGCTTACTCAGCTAATAAGTCGTATAAAAGTCATATAAACGCGAATTACACAGTACCTATCGTATAAAGCCAGCTTATACAGCAATATGTCGTATAAAAGTCATATAAACGCAAATTACACAGTACCTGTCGTATAAAGCCAACTTATACAGCAATAGCATAATAGTCGTATAAGATGTCATATACACGTTTATACGACTTTCTTATATGACTTAAGAGTCATATAAGAAGTTAATGAAAAAGACACATTTATAAAACGCTTATATGACTTTTTTGCCGAGTAGCAAAAACTTATATGGCTGACTTATGACTTGTGAGAAAAAGTCGAGTAAACGTAACGCAGTTGCTATTATATGACTATTGTGAATGAAGTCATATAACAGCTAATTATATATCTTGTTTTATAAAAGTGTTTTATTCAGCATCTCGACATCTTTTATGACTAAAGAGTCATATAAGATTAATGCCGAGAAACCTGCTTTTACATGACGCTTACTTGACTATTTGTCGAATAATTACATCTTCTATGACCTATGCTCGAGTAAATGGAAAAATAATAGCTATTATAGAACTTTTTGGTTTCAGCTGTTACTTTTATATGATTAACGTATCTACCTGTAGGTGTCATGGCGCTTAAACCACTAAACTTGCTATATAAGAACTAATACGAAGCAGTTATATGATATGTTAATCGTATACATGTCATATAGTAGTTTCCTTCGTAATAATTAAAAATATTTATTTAATTTTTATTGTAATAACTAATAATTAAAGTGGCGCGTTCATTATTTACTACTAAATATAGTATACTTTATCAGTAAAGTGGTATTCGCAATACATTTTCAGCATTAGGTAGAATTTATAATGCCAATTATAACATGGTCATATATTACTTAGATAGCTCTGTCAAAACATACTCAACGGCATTTAAGTGATATAATTTTGTTTACACTAGCTAGCACTAACAAAATTATATGCACGAGCAAGTTGTCAATCCGTCTTCTGTTTAGTTTCGCTAGACACTTTTATTCCACAAATTTGGCATATAAGTAGCAATTATATGATCAATAAATAACTAACTCAATGGTTATATGGCTCTTATATGATTAAAAGTCATATAAAAGCTATATAAGTCGCTATTATACAGCTAGTTAGCTATAAAGTGGTCACGGCGATGATTCTTATATGACTAATAAGTGGTGGCAGTTTCAGTTAAATGGATTTTATATGGCTAAAAAGCTGAGTAATATGGGCCCAAATCGCGTTATATAAACGTAACTATTACGTTTTTATGACCAATTTCATAAGCTAAAAGCCTGAATATGTTACGTTTCCGCGACGATTATATGACGAAATTTTGCTAGTTGGGGTGTAAACTGTGTCCTCGAGCCTACGGCCCTAGGGTCCATAGACTGATAGCGTGGGTTAGCCATTCGGGCCTTCAGCCCACGGTTTGTTAGACAGACAGCGTGAGTTAACCCCTCGGGCCTTCGGCCCTCGGGTTTGTGTGGATGGTGACCTTACTCCTGCAGCCCTCCTGTTGATATACTGGCAGCGGGTATTAATGCCTCGGCCCTCGGGTTCGTTTAGACAGGGGCCTCGGGCCTCCGATCCTCGGGTTGATAATCTGACAGCGTGGGTTAACTCCTCGGGCCTTCGGCCCTCGGGTTCGTGTGGACGGTGGCCTCGGGCCCACAGTTGAGCCTTGGGCCCTCAGGCTCGGTTTGTTTAATTACTGCATATATTAAATGCTTGGCACTATGTCTCGGTCTCGGCCATAAAGCCAGTATTTCATGAAAAATGCGATCGGTCATCGGAACTGCTTGGAACTCGCCCTTTGCAGCCTTAACGCCTCGGCTTCGGGCTTTCGGCCCTCAGGCTCGACTTATTTGAATACTGAATAAATATTATATTGAATGCTAGAACGCGTCGGGCTCGGACCACTGTTCTGTTTTCTCATAGTTCGGCCTACGACCTCCTTACTCTGTATATTGAACATGTATTTTTATTGTTTCTGTGATTGGGTTGGCCCTCCTGCTGCAAGGCCGAATTACTTGGGCCCCTGGAGTGGGTTTCCGGGCCTTCAACCCTCTGCTGGATCGGCCTTCTTCCTCCCAACCTAAAGTTTGCCCTTCGGCACACTGCCATCTTAGATTATTTTCCAACTTTTTCCGAATATTACTCTTTTGGGTTCCTCGACTCAAACCCTGGCGATAGGTTTTACGCATACACTGCAGCACTGCACTGACGCTTACTGCCACGCATTCAGCAACTGAAGTCCTCCGGTTAACTTAGGGTAATCCATGCTATGATGATGACTTTTATGATGCTCTCAAGCCTCATCTTAATTTTTACCCTCAACTCCTTATTTACGCTATGCTTATGCTTTTTAGAATACGTATAATTTTGGCGTTTTGAAATACGACTATCATTTTGTTTGCTGAGGGAAACCACATTATTTTACTACCTTTAGAGATAGCAAAATTTGAGTAGTATTTGGAAGTTCACCTCAAACGATAGGTACCTAAACCATTTATTACATTGTGTATGATATTAATTTCTTTGCTACACCGAACACAACACAGATCACGAACAGCACGCGTGCGAAGTCGCGGGCACAGCTAGTAGTCTAAATAAATTAAATCATGTCTTTCGGCTGATGTGATGATGATGATAATGTATGTGTTGTATACGTAGGTACAATTAATTCTAAATTATTTAATTATGCATTTTCGTAATTAGGCTCCAATATTGCAATATTCAAATATAGAATAGTGCAATATATTAAACGAAAATAATATAAAAAGGATAAAAAAGAGTAAAAAATTATCCTTAACCTAAAAACTTGGAAAAGCATTTAATTGAGTCGTAAGTTAGGCTTAAGGAAAAGTGGAAGGTTTCGCGTTTGTACTAAATCTTCCAGTTTACTACCAAAGTGCGTTGAATCCAAAGAAGAGAAATGTTTAACATATTAGTTATGTTCAACATCAACATAATGAACCGAGGATACGTTTGAACCTTCACTGAAAAAAATATTTACCAAAGTGACTTAGGTTGGCTATATTACGAGGAAACTTTGATATATCTAACAAATCCTTGCTATCTACAAAACTAAAAAGGTTGAAGTCGATACCAGAGTTCTGGTTAAATCAACAAAGAACATTGTACATTATACCAAACAACTGGTAAAATCAACAAAAAACTGGTGTAATCAACCAAATTAATTTAGTAAAATGCCAACATAAAAAGTTTGGTAAAATCAAAAAAATATTTGTGATAGGACCCAAACAACCTTAATTTCCGGTTAGAATTACGAAAGATCTGATAAATCCAACTTAGCATTTTTTTCAGTGTTCGACTGGCTCTTAAGGCTGCATTTCCACCAGAGATGCGCGAGGATGTGTTTCCATACAAATGACACCTCGCTAGATTCATTAATAGGTGTCATTTGTATGGAAAACGTCCTCGCACATCTCTGGTGGAAACGCAACCTTAACTTTGAAGTCTTTAAACCAAATGGCCATATTACCTACTGTCTTTCAGATCAAAAGTTAGAGGAGGGCGAACAGAATTTTATTTTAATTTCGGTGTTTATCTACGAAAATATTGACCTAAAAAAAGTTCCTTATTTTTTTAAGACCTATTCAACGATACCCCAGACTCTAGGATTACAGAAAATTTTAAAAATATCCCCTACGAGAAAAAAAATCCTACCAATTGTACGAAATTGAAAATTTCTACCAACGGTCACTGAACTGTATGCTGCGGATGGACAGACAGACGGACAGATGGATATGGCGAAACTATAAGAGTTCCCGGTTCCTAGTTTACTACGGAAACCTAAAAACAAATGATACGGATTACTTTTTTGTGTATCAAATGTCAGAAGAAAAACATGAAATAAAACCTAATTCTCAATTTCGGAAACTGCACTGTAAACTTCCGAAATGCATATACGTACCTGGATATCGTTCCAATTCCTGTGAATCAATGTGCATGCCATACTTACCATAGATGACACACACTTTCAGTTATCTTAAGAATAGTTTTTCCTCCCACCACGGAACGGTCGAGGCCGCACGTACTCGCATTGTAACTCGTAAACAGTAAGTGCAAAGCCCGCTTCCGGAAATATTGGTAAGAAATCGATTTCCTTATCATTGGTATGCAAAAGGGCGTTATGATGCTATAGTTTTCTTAACAAGCTACGTAAATCTCGCTTGAGGACGTAATACCTTCTCATCTCAGCGCTTTCCTGGTTGTCTCTTTATTTACGATAATGATAACCGAAGCGGAGCCCCAGTCTTCTGGGGGATGTGAAGTAAACATCCACAGTAACAAACTTATTTTTTTAAAATATTTTATTCAGATTCTTTACGGTTAATATACAGGATGGATACAGGTCGTGATCCCAACTATGAAAAACGGCGAGTTAAGATGGTCTTTCTGAACAAGATTTCCCATGGGACCTATATGAAAAAACCTCATCAGATGTTTCTTCATATAAGTCGGTTTCCTCAAGTTATTTTCCTCCGCCGAAAAATTTTGTAGTTACCTTGCTACGGCTGCGAAATAGTTTTAACTATGATTTAACAAAATTGAATTGCCTCTAAGCGACATACCTACAATCTACATATAAGAGACTAAGTACAATCAAAATAGTTTAACCACAGTTAAAACGAAAACATGCGGAAACGTCGGTCTCTCATTTACTAGTGTAGGTACCTAGGTATCTAAACAATGCACAATTTTATTGTCCGTACACATTTAAACAAATTGCTGCGATCTCCTTAGACAAGGGAAGTCCCTCATAAACACCTAAATGACACTTGGCTGTAATATTATGGACAAAAACAGTACTAGCACACAGAAATAGTTATTTATGTGGCTGGCGCATAATAAGATCGTAACACTCGTGTGTTCTTATTATGAAACTCGCCTAAGGCTCGTTTCATAAAACCACACTCATGTTTAATGCCTAATAATTATGTACAATCACATACATAACTTTATCTACATCCTTATCATAAGTTTAGAATGATAATTTACCTTTATTTACATTGATATCCATAAAGTAAAATACCTCTAAATATAACAATTATAATCAGTTGAAATTACTCAATTTGTGTGAGAATATCCTATAATAAATATGTATTGAAAAAAAAACAAAAATAATTTGACTTTATGTTAACATTAATTTACTGACACCGATACTTTAATGTTAACATTATGATACAGCCACAGACACCGGTTTCTTAATATAGGTCATTACATTACCGCTTCTGAATATATAATAGGATAATTATGATATGGAAGGAGATAAAATACTTTATGAACTAACGTGAAATAGGTTAGCAAGGTTTTCTTGGGGATGTGTGTAATTAATCATTATAATAATGTGTTTGCATTGATTGATTAAACGACATAGAAATTACTGTCTCAATATAAATTCTAGTGCGGCGATATTTCGAGTCTTCTGAGTGAACGTGTTACCCTTTCAAAAGTTTTTATTCTATTTTTTTATCACGTTACGACTTTACTATTACTAGAGGATCTTAATGTTTTGTTATGTTGAATTAATCCTAGAAAAGAAGGAGAATATTATTTTTGGTTATTTTATATCTTTAGAAGTAATGCTGTCCGATTGATGTTGAAATCATACATAGATAAGTATTAACTTATCTTATATGTATAGGTATCTTATTTTCAGCTTCAGGTGTAGGTACGTGTATTTTTAGATTTGGATAAAACTTAAGATGACAGTGAGATTATTTTGATGTATTAGATACCGAGAAACCTCATGCAATCGGTAACTAAGTAGGTATTGCCTCGCCTGGTAATATGATAGGTACTGATAGATAATTTAATCTTAAAATGAACGCGGGTACAGAATACCTAGATATGAAATTCCGATTCAAGTAGGTAGGTACAGTCGCCATCAGATATATGGTAGCGGTCGAGGTCCCCAAATAAATCGGAGCAACGTAAAATTTCAATAAATTCGTTACGTGAGAAAAGGGCAATGATTTGGGAGCGTATAATTCGTCATAAATTTAGGGGCAGTCACTTTTCAATAAATTCGTAACGTACAAGTAGGTAAAGATATCGGAACGAACATGACTCAAAGATATCAAAGCAGCCAGGATGATCATAAAGATCGGAACATTTATAGGAAATACACCTTAAGTCTGCGTCACATAGTTTATTTTAATTTGTTACTATGTTGTCAGTACTACTACTTTAAGTTGTCAATGTCAAAGATGATTTTGACGGCACTGTTGTGGGTGAGTAACTGAGTTTCCTAGATAAAAGAGAAGTTTTCAAGCATCATTATCGAAAAATGCAAAAATTCAATTTTTATTTTTTATTGATGTAATTATATTAATATAGGATAAGTAAATAAAATCGTAAAGCTAGGAAAAGATTTTTTTGAACGAAACTAAAAAAGTATAAAGGGTGAACAGAATACGTAAAAGTCATTTGCGGATCCTATTTTACCACGGTGACAAGTCCGAGAATTGTAAATTGACTGTTTCTCCCATTGCAGGCGTCCACGGGCTACGGTTACCAATTATCATCAGACGGGCCGTGTGGTCGTTTGTGTTTCAAATATATTGCAAGAACTTTTAGCAATCAGCAATAAATACCGTCTTTTAAGCGAAGCAAAATTATATATTGTCACAAAAATACGACAATTGTAGCGAAATTCCAACATAAGTCGAACCTCATAATTAGGCTTAGGACTTTTCATAGCATATCGTGGTTCTAAAATCCTTGGAGCCGCTATGTGTAAAATTTTCGAAGTCAAAGTCAAAGTATATTGTAATGTTAAATATAATAAATCATTATCACCTACTGTCACATCGTTACTGAGTTAATTTTAATCGAGCGTAATTAATTTTAAAAATCGAAATTGATTTCATAAAAAGTGCATACGAAATTAGTTATATCAGAAACCATTAAAAAAACCTAGATAATTAGGTTCAAGACAAACTAAAAAAGTCTTAGATCGAAAATAGCGAAAGTATCATGTTGTTTTTCTCGAAAGTTTCAAATCTTTCGTATAAATTACATGTAACTTCCGAACAAAAAACAAAACTGACGTTAGTCGACTTATACGACTTAAGGTACACCCGGCTAAGATCGGATGACCGCAATAACTACTAAAATAGTAGTATTTTTCCTCACTGGCTATATTATGCATGACGCCATTTCACCCCACCCTTTCGCTAGTATGCAGCAACCGCTCAGCCGCATCAGTCGTGAGCTACGAACGTTTAAAAAAAAGTGTTTTTTTTCGAGAATTTTTGGAGAGTCCATCTTTAACAGGAAGCTATGCACCTTCTTCTCCTTACTTTAGAGTTGAAATTAGATACTAGTCCGATCTTAAGCCAAGAAGGCGATTTGGCGATTTTCGATTGGGTGTCTTGGAAAAAAAATAGTGCAAGTTTGACTTTACGTTTACTGCTAAGCTATTCGGCTGAGTGGCATCAGGTAAGTTTATTTATATTGAAAACTTGATTTTTTCACACATCACACATCTGCAGGTAAAAGTTAGTGAGAATAAATTTATGATTTTTTTGTGACATCCTTTCAACTCACCAAAAAATAGTCCGGTCTTACCCGGGTGTACCTTATACGTAGTATAAACAGTAGAATGAAGTTTACAATGCATTTTATAATGGTGATACAAAAATAACCTAAAGCATATAACAATAATTACTTATATTATTATAATATTAATAATATATAACGATAATTGCAGCAGATGAAACATTATCGGTCGATACAAAAGCTATAATATTAACTCGCATAGCTTTACTTAACAAATCAAATCAAAATTACTTTATAAATCAATCTTCACATTGTCTTTAAGGCCTTTTGTGTATCAAAAATAAACGTCGTTAGTGTCGTGTTCTCGAGGTATCGTAGTATTTCTTTATTATGGTACCTACATTATGACCAAATTTCGAATGTCATCGAAATCAGGGTTCTAATTACTTGATTAGCCATGAAAATAACACGAAAGAACAAAAATACAGCATCTTTCGTTACAGAGCTTCGATTTAACCTTTCGCATCTTTCAGTGTTTTACGTGTAAAATACTTTTTGTTTTGCATTATTTTATTGAATTATGATACTCCGAATGTATTGGCTCTCGTACAAACACGCGACTTTTAATTTGGTCAGACTAAATGTCAATATCAGTTGACTAAACAGTTTAAATTATGATAAAATACTTATAAATTGGAATCATTAATCTATGCTCGATGTGATGTCAACGTGAAGTGAAGTCTATTTACTTCAAAGGTAACGTCAGTTTTGTTTCTTGTTCGGAAGTTACATGTAATTTAATACGAAAGATTCGAAACTTTCGAGAAAAACAACATGATACTTTTTCCATTTTCATCGCTATTTCCGATTTAAGACTTTTTCTAGTTTGTTTTGAACACTAATTGTCAAGTTTTTTTATGGTTTTTGATATAGTTATGTAACTAATTTCGTATGCACTTTTTATGAAATCAAGTTCGTTTTTTTTTAATTAATTACGTTCGATTAAAATATCAATTCAGTAACGATGTGACAGTAGGTATAAATCATTATATTTAATATTACAATATACTTTGACTTTGACTTCGAAAATTTTACACATAGCGGCTCCAAGGATTTTAGAACCACGATATGCTATGAAAAGTCCTAAGCCTACTCATAATTATCAAGAATTTACGAAAATCGTTCTAAACTTTGTGACAATTGTAACAAATTTCCGAAAGTAAAATAGTAAATTACGATACAAGTGCGAAAAAAATTAAGTGGAGTGGAACGAGTGGAGATAAATTAAAGCACGACCGAAGGGAGTGCTTTAAATCTACACGAGTTACGAATTTCCTTTTCGCACGTGTATTATTAGTGATAATTGTATGTTGGTGGCAAACAAGCACACGGATCGTCCGATAGTAAGCGGTAGACGTAGCCTGCGGAGGCTTGACATCAGTAACAGTGATATTACTGATATTATAGATATATGATATGATATATATATGTTTATGCTATTGTTGCGTGATATTATATATATATGTGTATACTAAAATACAGGGTGGCTCATTAAAATCAGTCAGTATGGGAATGTCTGAAACTATCGGATATACGAAAATATGTTCTTAGGAACCATGTCATCGATTTTAATAAACAGAAAAACTGCATTAATATGAATTATAAATATTAGATGTCATATACCAAAGAAAAACGACCAAGATCACCTATGTCCGAGGTGGGGATCGAACCCACGTACTCATAAATTTGACCGGTGGTTGCTAAGACCGAGTGGCCGAGGGGTACAGGCATCAGCCGCGAAAGCTGAGTACGTGGGTTCGATCCCCACCTCGGACATAGGTGATCTTGGTCGTTTTTCTTTGGTATATGACATCTAATATTTATAATTACAAGCTTTTATTTAGTTTCACCTGTCCCGTTGTCTGTCGTTCTGTAATCAAATCTTGCAACTTAAATTTGATCCACTTCCCGGTTTCCGATTGAGCTGAAATTTTGAATGCATGTATAAATCGGATGACAATGCAATGTTATTGTGACATAGAGCTGATCTGATGATGGAGCTGGAAGGTGGCCATAGGAACTCCGTAATTAAATGATGCAACCCTATCGAGTTTGAGCTCATTAGATTCGTCTTGACAAGTACTTTGATACTATATGGTAACCAGGGTCTGATGATGGAGCCGGAAGGTGGCCATAGGAACTCCGTAATTAAATGATGCAACCCTATCGAGTTTGAGCTCATTAGATTAGTCTTGACAAGTAATTTGATACTATATGGTAACCAGGGTCTGATGATGGAGCCGGAAGGTGGCCATAGGAACTCCGTAATTAAATGATGCAACCCTATCGAGTTTGAGCTCATTAGATTAGTCTTGACAAGTAATTTGATACTATATGGTAACCAGGGTCTGATGATGGAGCCGGAAGGTGGCCATAGGAACTCCGTAATTAAACGATGCAACCCTATCGAGTTTGAGCTCATTGGATTAGTCTTGACGAGTACTTTGATACTATATGGTAACCAGGGTCTGATGTTTGAGCCGGAAGGTGGCCATAGGAACTCCGTAATTAAACGACGCAACCCCATCGAGTTTGGTCTCGTTTGATTCGTCTTGACGAGTCTCTTGCTTTCGTCCCATATTAATTATATATGATTGATTGGATGGATGACCCAATGCCAAGGTGAGCACGTGCCGAGGGCTGAATGGTATGAGGGTGTATAAACATGTCTTGCCGCTAACGTTGCGCCTCAGGGTACCAGGGCGAACCCTGTTGTATTGTAGCCCTTATCCCTCTACAACGGACCTCTGGGGGGATGGACTGTTATTTGTCCTATACTCGTGGGAATAACATGAAGAAAACAGAAACAACTACACAAAGAAAACGACGTTTAGAGAAGGCGAAATTGAAGAGACATGAGAAGATTGCTAATGAAAGCGATGTCCACAAGCGGCAACACTTAGAAAAAATAAGACATTAACAAAACAGGAGGTCTTCCAAAAGAACTAGAAATATTTGTTGGTGCTAAAGTTATGTTGAGGTCTAACGTTGACGTGGCTAAGGGACTTGTGAATGGAGCAATAGGTCACATCACTGAAATCATATGGCCGTATTACAGACGTGCTCAACTATACGATAGCGATGTACCATCGGTTCGCGTAGACTTTGGTAACGATGGCATTCACATAATACACCCTAAAACAGTTCAATTTCCTGCTAAATTTAACACGTTCGACGCCGGTGACACGCATATGTGACAGAAAAAACTGTACTCCTATGCCAGTGACACACATACGTGATCAAAGTAATCTTATTCTTATGCCCCTAGCATTAATCAAGTTCTCACTCCTATGCCAGTGGCATAGAAATACAAACGTTTTTGACACAATGCTGTGTCGCCGGCATAGGAGTACAATCTTTCCGGTCACACATGCGTGTCACGGGCATAGGATTTCTATCAGATAATTTCGATCGGCATAGTATAAGCACTTAGTGAAACAGTACCGGAGGCGAACGTGTTAATCACGGCACAGCTGAAAGAAGAATGCTCCCGATTGTCTTGTCTTGGGCTTCAACTGCGCATAAAATGCAGGGAACTATTGTAGATCTTGCTGTTATTTATCTAGGCTCCAAATTGTTCGCTGCTGGTCAAGCTTAAGTAGCTTTAAGCCGAGTTAGGTCTTTAGCAGGTCTTCAAATCGAAGAACTTGACTGCTCCAAGTTGACGTCGAAGAAACCTTGTAATGTTGATGCATTAAAAGATATGGATAGAATGAGAAACGTTACAAATAACTAACAAGTGATTACATAATTTCAACATTATTGATATTTAAATCAGTACATATTACATATCATGTGAACGAACTACGAACTTCATAACGGAATAACGCTGCTACGCGCTGCGTACTACGTCGTAGTAAATCTCGAATTAAAAATAGAGGTACTAAAAAGTTTCAAATAAAATTAAAGAAAAAAAATCCTTTTTAAAAACAAGCTTTTATTATTTGTTTATAAAATGAACTAAACAGTTAAAAATAAATTTACTCTAAAAAGAAATATAACACTTTGTAACTTGATTGTAACCTTTAACGACAAATAAGCGTCTTCGTATAGGACAAAATAATTCCATATTGTACAAATTTATTTAATTTTAACACTAAAACTTTTCACCATACATAATTATTCAATCTCGTCCCCCCTCTTTATCATAGTACCCATTTATAAATGAAAGCGTGTTACATTGTGATAGCTTGAGGAAAATGTTGTGTTGTATTAAATGTAACACGCTTTCATTTATAAATGGGGACTATGATAAAGAGGGGGGACGAGATTGAATAATTATGTATGGTGAAAAGTTTTAGTGTTAAAATTAAATAAATTTGTACAATATGGAATTATTTTGTCCTATACGAAGACGCTTATTTGTCGTTAAAGGTTACAATCAAGTTACAAAGTGTTATATTTCTTTTTAGAGTAAATTTATTTTTAACTGTTTAGTTCATTTTATAAACAAATAATAAAAGCTTGTTTTTAAAAAGGATTTTTTTTCTTTAATTTTTTTATATAGTATTAAGTAGTGTGACTACTGGAGAAAAATTAAAAGTACAAATCAAAATATTTAGTTAATAAATAATTTGATTTGTATTTCGCAATATGTGCATTAATATGTTTGAAAAAAAAAAAACTACCCAGAAGGGGAATCGAATCCCGAAAAAATAAACTTATCTGCACTATTTCTATTCGGATACCCATTGTGTAGGTCTTAAGCAGTAAATAGTAGTATTTGTTTTTAGGAACCATATCCCCTAAGAAGCATGATGTTTAAAATTAATAAAATACATTGTTTTCACATATTCAACACGTTTTTTTCTAATGTATAAATGCAGTTTTATTATCAAAATCGATGATATATAATTAATTATGGTCCCTAAAAACAAATACTACTTAGTATGTCTTATAGTTTCAGAATTTATCTTTCAAATAATAAACCGGCCAAGTGCGAGTCGGACTCGCGCGCGAAGGGTTCCGTACCATTATCGATTTATTATAAAAAAATACAGTTAAATCAACCTACCTCAAAAACTATAGAAGATAATTTAATCAAACCAAAAATCGTTGATAGAGTTTATTAATGTGCATAACATATATTTTTTTTTGAATTTTATATCGCGTAGTTTAAAAAATAGAGGGGGGGGACACATTTTTCAGACTTTGAGAGCTGATATCTCGAAAACGATTTGCTTAAATAAACATGAAATTTATAAACCTTCATATCATTTTCAAAGACCTTTCTATTAATACCCCACACGCTTATATACAACAAAAAAAAATTTCTATCCCTCAGTTACATGTATGGAGGGCCCCCACCCCAATAGTTTTTTTTACAATTTAGTATCATAATCCTGTAGCGGTTCATATAACACATATCCTTACCAAATTTCGTTACTGTAGCATTTATAGTTTCCGAGTAAATCGGCTGTGATAGACGGACAGACGGACAGACGGACATGACGAATCTATAAGGGTTCCGTTTTTGCCATTTTGCCTACGGAACCCTAAAAAATAACTTTTAAGACAAAATATTATTAAATGACGTACTGACATTTCTATTACTCCCTAGGGAATTTCACTTTTCTATTACTCCCGCTATGCATGCAAGCAATAGCGCACTTAGACAGCAAGTGTAATAAAAAGGTAACATTAACCGGCCCCCAAGATCGCCTGATTTGACAGCTCCTGATTTTTTTTCTGTGGGGTTATTTAAAAGGATTTGTCTTTTCTAATTGGCCAACAAACCTTTAGCAATTAAAACAAAATACTCGAACCACGATCACTGAAATAACGCCGGAAATGTGTGAAAAAGTGATGAAAAATGCGATGAAAAGGGTTGGCATCTGCGATGCTACTGGAGGTTGATATTTGTCTGATTATTTTCCATGTGTAATTGCCGACCCAAAATAATTTTATTTAACCAGTGATATTTTATATTTTTTGTGTTATGTATGGAATAAAATTTCAAAAATATAGTGTATATATCTTATTTGGCCACCCTGTATGACTATGAATATATTCTAGATTGAATTATACACTGTTGTGTCAACAGTACTTTCAAATCCCATTGTAATCGCCGTTTAATAATACCTACTTCAATATAATTATTACTCGAACTATTTATTGCGCCACCGCCGAGTACCCGACATCTTCTCACGAAATTTGGCAATACGTCAAAACAGCGGTTATCTAGATAACTCAGCATCATAGATAAATGAAAGAGAGAGATTTGTAACGAAGCGAAATTGTAATGAGTCTCGGTGTCTCCGAGGTCGGGCCTTTGCCACGCTGTGATTGGCTAAAGCGCTACCATATGACGCGGCACTAGAGAGGAGGCTACGTCGATAAATTATTATCCATAGATATTTGATAAGGCCAGGGTCGCGTTTTATAAAGTTACAATTTACAATTTCGCTGTTTGCCTCTCTAACGCACGCACGTATTGGCTAGAAAGAGAGGCAAACAGCGAAATTGTAAATTGTAACTTTATAAAACGCGACCCAGAATATCAAGAAAAACATTAAAATCGATCTAAAATTTTATACGAAATAAATACAGATTAAAATATCGCATTGGACGATGTATCTAATCTTTATAAACATTATGTTATCCGTCGCGCCCTTGTTAGCGCGAAAATACCGGCCGTCCTAGAGCCCAACGGTCCAGACCGTTGGGCTCTAGGACGGCCAGGGACGACGGCAAGAGGCCTGACGGAATGACGCTGGTGCCCTGGAGCATGGGCCGGCCGCTAGTTTGGGACGCCACTCTGGCGCCGTCCCATGTTTCGGTCACCGGCGTTGCTGCTGGCGCCGCGGCATCATTAGCCGAAAGTCTCAAGCGCCGCAAATATGCTGCTTTAGGAACCAGCTACATATTTGCGGTGTTTGGTGTGGAGACCTTGGGGCCATGGGGGCCAAGTGCACATGGACTTTTTAAAGATCTAGCGGCTCGCCTAAGAGAGACCTCAGGCGACCAGAGGGCTGGCCAGTACCTTGCACAGCGTTTAAGTATAGCTATACAACGTGGGACGACGATTTAGGCCAATTTTTTTATGTATAGGTCATTTTATGTCGTTTAATAATAAATTAGTAAACTTTTTTCTTACTTTCGTATCGGATCTGGTTTGTAAATAATAAACTACAGAATGTCAATTATAAACATATATTTGAATATGAACAAAGCATTTTATTAACGACTTTATCTTAATTGTGGCTGGGAATCACATGAACAAATAATTATTTAGACGGTTGTACCCTTAATAAACATAATGTTATCAGCCGTTTCCGCGATGGTCACATATTTAAATAAAACAATTTCAACCTTTGACAACGGTTATTGTAAAAGGCTCAAAATACCTAATATAATACGCGATTTAATCTATATATATTGTTTTACCTTTATGAAGATAAGATATTGATACAAAGGTCAAAATATGAAAGAAAAATTTAATATAATCAAATACATCAACAATTTATCGACCCTATTTGTCATCGGCACGGTCAGTCGTACCTCTAGTTCGCGGCCTGCTCGTAGCGGCCGTACCAAGAAATGACAGGACGGTTGTGAATATCGCTAGCAATTGGATACATTGCACGGTCACTTACCAAATTGCAACTTGCTTGCTATTCTAAGCCGTCAATGTAAAACGCACATACAATTTGTCACTGAATAGTTCAACCAATTGGTACGCCCAGGTAAAATCATTATGACATTTATGTCAGCGGTTTGTTGTTAGGTATATATTATTTGTAAAAATACGTGGTTTTGTCAACTAATAACTAAAAAAATCAATACTTTCATGTGGTACGTGACTCAATAGTCCTTGAAATGTTTATTTACACTCCTATTTTTACAAGAAATAACGGCACAATTCGGCATTTTGCGGATATATCCGAGCTCATCCTGCAGTCGCGGGTAAGTTGCGACTGGCTCATAGGGCGCGCATCTGTCACACTATAAAGGCCTATCGGCCATAACGCTGCGACATGTTCCATGCCACCGTTAGCTATCTATACTGATCTGTGCTCAGCATAATATCTGTCCAATTTGCGAAAGAGACAGAAATATATATGTCTCGATGACAAATGTCTACTCTTTTCGAAGAACGTCACAACAAACCACTCTGTTCTAAATTCAAATTATTGACAACCTATTCAAGACTTGTGGCTGACCATAAAGAATTTAAAGCGATGTGTATATGACACTAAGGTATATTTTCCATAAATGTTGAGATATTTACGACCACCCTGACTGCTCAGATATTTCTGATTATATCTGTGTTCCGATATTTTTGCCTAATTATACGTTACGAATTAATTGAAAAGTGGTTGCTCCTAAATTTGTGACGAATTACATGCCTCTAATTATTGTCCTTTTCTCACGTAACGAATTTATTGAAATTTTACGTTGCTCCGATTTATTTGGGGACCTCGACCGCTACTATATATCTGATGGCGACTGTACCTACATCATGAAATAATACAATGATGCAAGTGCAAAAAGTATGAAATACGATTCGGCTTTACAGATGTAGCGCATAATCCTTTTCCATCGGCTTTTAACGGAAACGTCCGAATCTATCTTTCTATCTCAATTAGCTCCAGTGTACTGCACACTTATGAACTGTGGTAAACACTGAATCCCGTCATGTCCTGTTATAAACTTAGGTTAGAAAGTTGTTTACTACATAAGACAACTAAGGATGAATGGACCGTACCCTTTTATATCAAAGGTTGTATACCTACAGTTGTGTTGAATATCTAAATATTTAACACTTAAAATTTTTGACATAACTATACATACATACCACACCTTTACCATACCATACCTTTGACACATATGCCTTTTGATGGACGTAGATCTATAAAATTTCTGTATAGTGTCCGAAACGTCAGGATGTAATTAAATTAATTAATAAACGCGATACGTTACAGTAGTTCTATTTCATACATACGTCAACATGTAAAGTGCTAATTACCACATAAATAATTATAGACATCCAGTCCGTAAGTAGTTTGCAAAAGCTTGTGTAAATAGGCAACCCAGTTGATCGGTTTAGCTATAAGTACTTAGTGTACTTACACTATTTGTGATTTCTGTGCCGATGCCGCCTGATAACGATGAGGGACTAAGTCCAAGCACTTGAAATTGTTTTTCTTTGAATATCATAACAATTGATACACAATTACACACTTAAATTACATAGGAAATTTTCTCAAGTATCTCTTTTCAAGCCCTACTCGACATGCCATGATCATTAGTAAATTATGATTTATTGATCATTTTATGTACAAAGGCAATGTCAATTTTAGTTGTAACAATAATAATGAAAGTTGTATTTTTTTGTACAGATGGTGCCTTTTTTAGGGTCTAGTGCGAGAAGTGTGTAATTTTACGTCAGGTCCAAAACTTCGGAGGACCATCTGTACTAAAAAAAACATCGTACGAGACACGTGCAAAAACGAAATTCGTAACTCGTGTCGATTTAAAACATCGCCACTCGTTTTGAATTTCATGTTTTTCGCACTTGTACTACAATGTATTAATGTACTATTTCATCATATTCATTTAAATTTTATCATACATATCAAAAGATATATTACTTATACAAAAAAAACGTATCACATGACTTCAATTTTCTTACTTAAACTATTACAAAAAATATGGATTGCTGGATCATTTTCAACTACTTACCTAACCACCATCACGTTCACAATTGGACCGACGTATCATCAGCAGTTACCACCTGTGATGTATACAATAAACGCGCCGGTGTGCACTCGGAGCGGGGAGCGAGGCGGCGGGGGGACTAACCGACCGACCGCCGCCGAGCGAGGTTGTGTGTGCGCACCGGAGTTAGAATCTGAACTTGAATTGTTTTATTTATATCCTGTGTGACTTAAAAAGAGGACATCACACGTGGCGACGAGCCATCAAGTAAGTGAATTGAATCCTCCTGTTATAAAAAGAAAAAGAAATCAGGGTAAGTTCCTGATAAACAACAGTAAAATATTAATTCATTAAACAAGGAAAAGTATATATGATAAAGAACGAACCCGAAGCGCGTACATATTTACATATCAGATATCTTACTATTTAAAGATTTAACGTTTGATTTATGTCGTATTGTTACTTATTTGAATCATAAAGAAAAATACCGGCTACCTACATTAAAATTTGCTAACTTAAAATATCTGGCGTAGCGCTATTGAGGTTGCTACGCTATGGTCGGCTACGGACTTAACGACTGCTACGCGTAGCACGCGATGCGCTACGCAGAGTATGTTTACAAGTAACTTATTAGTTTATATCGGAAGATTTTTGTAATGACATAAGATTCATTATTGCTTAAGTAACCCTTATAAATAATAAAGGCATCGTAATCTACGCTGCAGTTGTGTTTAGACAATTACATCCAACTTAATCAAATAAAAGAGCATTTTTAAGTTTTAATAATGCATTTTCATTTAAATTTAATTTTATAACATCATATAACATTTCCTTGTCGTGAAAATAAAGTCATATCAGGTAAAAAGCAAACATCACACACAACAAATATACAAATTTGTACATTGTAGTGAAACCCGAAGGAGGTTAACACTTATAAAACCAAATTCTGCATTAAGATCACAAAATGTGGTTAGCAAGTTTATATTATTTGTAAGCGTACCATACTGTGAACATTCGTAAATTTACATATGTTACGTTTTCCGAAGGTGAAAATAAAGAAAAAAAACGAAATCGCATTTAACTGTCCCGAAGGTGGACCAGGAAACCGTAAACTTTGCTGTTCGAGTAATATGTCAAAAGTCTCAGTCTAAATATCCCGAAGGTGGAACATTTAGTACTATAAGCGGGTACTAATTTAAATTAAATAGATTAGACCGGCCTAGGTGGAAACGGGGTATGTCTCAATTTAGTTTATTGTCAAATAATTAAAATATATGTATACGTAATAGATATTATCATGAAAAATAAGAATTTTAGTAATAACTTCATTAAAATAGAATAAAAAATTGCTCACTTATTTAAATTATTTTGTACTACACTTAAAGTTGTAATAGGTACTTAGCATATTATTACAATCCTGTAAGTAAGCGTTTTCTGTAACCGTGCTTGAAAAAACTGTATCACAATGGAACAGGATTCACCAAACTCGCTCATTATTAACTTGGATTAAAATAGTGATGTCAAACAGGGGTAGGTATTTTGTGGTTGGGTATAAGGTATTTATTTTACAGTAAAAAATAGTTTAATATAATTTGTCAATCATAAAATACAAATAAATCTTAAAATACATTGCAGTTAAATCAAAACCAAGTTAATTTCGTTAGAGTAATTATTTGCTTCTTGGTGATTGTTTTGTAGAAACGGGACAACAACCTAAAGACCATGTCGTTGTTCCAGGTCGCCCCACAATGGCGGTCCAATTACCCCCTATAGAGCTTCTAGACTGTGATGGCGAGCCTGTTTCTTTGGGGTTACGCTGGGAGAAGTGGAAGAGAAGTTTAGAAATTTACCTTTTTTGCATCAAGTATTGAGGACCCAAAGAAAAAAAGAGCTACTCTGCTTCATATGGGAGGCGCCGCATTTCAGGAAATTTATTTTAATATTCCTGGGGCTCATATTGAAGATGCAGACATAAAAGAGACAACAGACGTTTACACAACAGCAATCACAAAATTAGACGAGTATTTCTCGCCTAAACAAAGCAAAGTTTACGAGCGACATTTGTTTCGTTTATTAAAACAGGAATCTGGCGAGAAATTCGAAAGATTCCTGGTCAGACTACGTCAACAAAGTAGGAAGTGTGGATTTCTAAATGAGGATGACAACTTAATTGACCAAATCACTGAAAAGTGTAACTCTGTGGAACTAAAGAAAAAAATACTCACATTGGGAGACACTGCTACTTTGGATAAAATAATAACCGAAGCTAACGCTTTGGAATCTGTTCAACGTCAGCTTACAGACTTTAAAACAACGTCCCATATTCAGTCGAATGTTAACCGAATTGAATCCAAGCGTAATAGTTACTCAAATTCGGTTTGTGCTCGCTGCGGTAATAACAAACACAGTAGTAATAGTCCTACATGTCCTGCGCGAAACAAAACTTGCTTAAAGTGCGGATATTTAGGTCATTATTCAGCCTGTTGTAGAACAAGATTAAACAAACGGAAATTAACAGAAACAAGTTCAACGGACACAAGTAAAAAACAAAAAAAGGACACAACGACTCAAAAGTCCCCGATTTCAAAAGGAACCCATAAAAAGACCGATGATACCACAACGAATAGTTCATCGACAGCAGTGAACTATATATTTTACTTTGACGAAGACGAAGTGATAAAGTGCAATATTGGTGGTGTTGAAACGGAGATGCTAATTGATTCAGGAAGTAGCTCCAATATTGTTAGCGATAAGACATGGGATCGTCTTAAAAACGATGGTATTCAGGTCACAAATCAAATTGCTGATCCAACAAAAATATTCATGTCGTATGGCACCAGTACCCCACTTACAGTCTTGGGCTCATTTGAGGCTGAAATTATGATCGGGCCAGAAAAAAGAGAGGATACGTTCTACGTGATTAAAGATGGTACTCGCGATCTCTTGGGCAAGACGACTGCGATAGCTCTCAAAGTATTGCAGCTAGGCCTGAACATCAACATGGTGAGTCACGCAGAGTTCCCAAAATTCAAAGACGTAAAGTTGAATATCTCCATTGACAAAACTGTAATGCCAGTCACCCAGCCGTTACGAAGAATACCAGTTCCTTTGGAAGAAAAAGTAAACCAAAAGATTGATGAATTGATAAAGCTAGATATAATTGAACCTGTAAATAAACCATCAAAATGGATATCGCCATTAGTCCCAGTGTTAAAAAACAATGGAGATGTCCGACTTTGCGTCGATATGCGGTCTGCAAATAAAGCGATTCTTAGGGAACACTATCCGCTTCCTACAATGGACCAACTTCTCCCTAAATTCCAAGGAGCAAGTGTGTTCTCGAAACTCGACATTAAAGATGCATTCCATCAGGTCGAGATTAGTGAAGAGAGTCGAGATATTACCACATTCATATCAGGGAAAGGTTTGTTTCGCTACAAACGATTATTATTTGGTATAAACAGTGCCCCTGAATTATTTCAGAAAACTATGGAACGAATTTTGTTGCCATGCGAAGGGACACTGAATTTTATTGACGATATAATCGTTTTTGGTAAGGATGAAAACGAGCATAATGCTCGGCTAAAACACGTCATGGATGTGCTTAAAATGAACAATGTTCTGTTAAACGAAAAAAAATGCATCTTTAATGCCAAGCGAGTCCAGTTTTTAGGGCATGATTTGTCCTCCGAAGGGATTAGGCCGCTAAATTCTTATATCAGTGGAATAGAATCGTTCAGAGAGCCTGCCAATATCGAAGAGATCCAAAGTTTTCTCGGACTGATTAACTACGTAAATAAGTGGATCCCAAATCTCGCGACTATGACGGAACCAATAAGACGGCTATTAACACTAAAAGTTGGTAAGAAAACTGATATTTCCGGGTATTGGACATCAGAGCAGAAGGAGTCTTTCAAATTGCTTAAAACTTCCCTTAAAAATATAGTAAGCTTAGGGTATTATAATCCCGAAGACAAAACCCAAGTTATGGCGGATGCTAGCCCCGTGGGCTTAGGAGCCGTATTGGTCCAGCATGACTCCAGGGGGCCTCGAATTATAGCTTTTGGTAATAAAAGTCTGTCTGATACGGAAAAAAGATATTGTCAGACAGAAAAAGAAGCTCTTGCTCTTGTTTGGGCTGTTGAACATTTTCACATGTACCTATATGGAAGAAACAGTTTCGATCTTATAACAGACCATAAGCCCCTTGAAGTCATATTTGGACCACGAGCAAAGACATGTGCAAGAATAGAACGCTGGGTACTTAGACTTCAGACATACAACTTCCAGGTTATTTATCGGCCTGGCAAGACAAATATTGCTGATCCTTTTTCTCGTCTCTGTCAACCGACTAATTCAGCGTCATTTAATGATGATTGCCAAATCAATCAAATTGTCGAGTACTCACGACCTCAGGCTATTCCCATGCAAACACTAATACAGTCTTCTCAGGCCGATGAGCAGATCACAATGGTTAAGGAAGCGTTAGCCACAGATACTTGGGACCCACGTATAAACAACTTCCGTATTTTTAAACCAGAATTATGGGTACATGAAGATATCCTCCTGAGGGGAGATAGAATAGTGATACCTTTAGAGCTAAGGAAATCAGTTCTAGAAGCGGCACACGAAGGTCACCCAGGTATCGTGGCTATGAAAGGACGGTTGCGTACAAAAGTGTGGTGGCCCATGATGGACAAAGACGCTGAGGCCAAAGTTAAGAGTTGCAAAGGGTGCACTTTAGTAACAAGTTGTAACCCTCCGCCACCGATTAAAAGACACGCTCTTCCCAACGAAGCGTGGCAGGATGTGGCTATTGATTTTTTGGGACCTTTGCCATCTGGGCATTATCTCTTCGTAGTTATTGACTACTATAGTAGATATAAATAAATTAAAATTATGAAGTCAATAACTGCGAAAGATACTACAGAGGTACTCTTTGAGATTTTTTCGAGATTAGGATATCCCATATCTATAACGGCAGATAACGGTAGGCAATTCACGAGCAATGAATTTCAAAATTTTTGCCAGGAAGCCAATATAAAAGTTAGGTTTACAACTCCCTACTCTCCCCAGGAGAATGGGGAAGTGGAACGTCAAAACAGGGATATCCTAAAAAGACTCCGTATAAGTCAAAGTTTAAACTCAGATTGGAAACGCGACCTTTTAGATTACCTAATGATGTACAATAGCACCCCCCATAACACTACTGGTAAAACGCCATCGGAACTATTTTTTCGCAGGAAGTTTCGGGATAAGATACCCGAAATAACATCAGTACGAGATGGATCAGATTCGGAATGGAGAGACAGAGATAAATTAATGAAAGAAAAAGGAAAGAACCGTGAAGATTTAAAAAGGAAAGCAAGAGATAATCAGATAGAGATTGGTGAGAAGGTATATGTAAAAAATTTAGTAAAGGATAATAAATTAACAGCCACATTTAATTCGACACCTCATACTGTCGTAGAATCTAGAGGAAATGATTATGGTGTAATTAATGATGAAACCGGTCAGAAATACAGAAGAAACATAGTACACCTAAAGAAAGTTGAAGGGACTTGGAAAGTCTGTGGTTTAGAAGAAGACGATAAAAGTGATGAAGATGAAAAAGAACAATCTGAATACGAATCTGATTTCGACGATAAATAAATAGGTATCAATAACGATACCACTCGATGTATTGTGCTATACGTTTAATGAGTAATTGTAATTTAATGAGTACAGTTTTAGGAAATCTGGTGTATGAAATAAAATCACATATATTGTTAACTTGCTTACATATTTGGAAATAAGTAATCGATTTTGTAAAACATAAGGGAGGTGTGATGTATACAATAAACGCGCCGGTGTGCACTCGGAGCGGGGAGCGAGGCGGCGGGGGGACTAACCGACCGACCGCCGCCGAGCGAGGTTGTGTGTGCGCACCGGAGTTAGAATCTGAACTTGAATTGTTTTATTTATATCCTGTGTGACTTAAAAAGAGGACATCACACCACCATAACATGACATCATACTAGAGCGCAAGCAAATACAGGGTGTAAGTCTAATACGGGCGAAGCTCTT
>JALPQI010019054.1:0-18396 GCA_025490895.1 Thaumatotibia leucotreta
CGATAGAAACATTGTTTTTTTTTCCGGCATTTTTATCGCTAGATCTGACAATCAATTTACCACTTCTCGCACCAGTGCGATTTGTACCGAAAAGTCTTAGTTTTATAGGTTTTTAGCCTTCTGCATGTAAATGCATCATCAGACTTCAAAATGCCTCTTCCCCATGATGGCATTGATTTAGAATATATAAGTGGATCCCCAAACAGCTCAAAAAAATGGCCCCAAAAAATGGGCTGCAGAAGTAAATATTGCGGTCCTTTTGCTCCGCTATTCAGTTCTGACAGTTGACATTTGGTCACCTTACGGTATAGCATCATTATTCCTTAAACATAATAAGTTTCTACTATTTTGCGGTGTTGTTCGCAAATTTGACACTTATTGCTCACTTCACAAAGTTTTTTATTATCTTCGTTATTAGCTTCAACTGAAACATGATAGAAATGACTTTTAGTGCCGCTTTTCTTGGTTTTTTTGTTTGGCTCTGTGCGTCCATTTATTATTTAATGTCATTGCATGATGGTCTCTTACAGGCGAAGTCCCCATGGGGCTAATGGAGGGCGTCAGCGCCGGTCGAGGGACAGCGCGACGCTGGGAGCAGAAACAAGTTCAGATCAAGACCATGGAGGGGGAGTTCAGCGTCACCATGTGGGCCACGGGGGAGGATGACGGTAACTACAGTCCACTGCTGGACGTAGTAGTAGTAGTAAATCACTTTATTGTACACCAAACAAGTTATAACACAATTATACAGATATATCGGTACAAAGGCGAACTTATCCCTATAAGGGATCTCTTCCAGCTAACCTTTGAGAAACTGAATGGACACTTATAAAAATTTTGATAGACAAACTGACAAGATGCACAAATATGAATTAACTTACACTATCCGTTAACTAATAGAATACACGTATACATTTTATTATACAATACATAGAATACATAATAACGTACATAAATATTATATATAATACCACGATTATTATAAAAATGTGAGTAATTAACGAAATCACCAAACATCAAAGTTGATTCGAGAGCCACGTCTTCTTCAGATTTGCTTTGAATGATGCCACAGACTGGGACTGTCTGAGAGGTAATGACAACTTGTTCCACAGCTTTACAGCGCGCACCGTGAAAGATTTGGCGTAAGATTGCGTCTTATTTGAAGGTATAGCTAGCGTGAGATTATTACTTGACCGCAAACGGTGACCACTACCTACTGCCAGATAGCTAAACCTCTCAGTAAGATAAGGTGGAGAGGTGGGATTAAAAAGTATGGACGTAGCTCTCCTGTTAATTAAAGGGCGACTGTACCGGCCGAACAGCGACGCTGGGAGCAGAAGTGCAGATCAAGACCATGGAGGGGGAGTTCAGCGTCACCATGTGGGCCACGGGGGAGGATGACGGTAACTACAGTCCACTGCTGGACGTAGCTCTCCTGTTCACTAGAGGGCGACAGCAGTGTTATTCACTAAGGAAACCGCCTTGCTGTCAGCGTTGTGTCAGCGCTGCGGCAGCGTCGAGCCTAAAAATGGTATTCACTTGTACTTTAAACGACACTAGTGCTCGGCGACGAATGCGGCGTGAGCTGGAACTACATTGCGTCGAGAGTTTGACGTTTAATGTATGAACTTCGTATTCTCTAACGAAAAACAGCGACGAACTCGACCACAACTTCGCTCACAGCCTCGATTCCTAATGTCAAATCAAACAGCTAGGATTTTAGACAAGGCTGTCTCGACGTCGAGCGCGTTGACGAACGCAGCGTCGAATGTGTGAATAAGAGAACAGCGTCACCATGTGGGCCACGGGGGAGGATGACGGTAACTACAGTCCACTGCTGGACGTCGCTCTCCTGTTAACTTGGATTTCACCAGATTTCCGGGATTTTGAGTGGTTTTACGAATTTCGAGAGTGCTAAAGACGAATACATCATCAGCCTGTGATAGTCCACTGCTGGACGTAGGCCTCTCCTATTAACTGTGCGTATAGACACATTAGGAGGTAATAGACATAATTGCAACGTGGGCAAGCGGGTTGGCGATCGCAGTAATGGGCATATTCACTTCTAGGGACACCCAATTAGCTTAACTCTCTCAAAAAAATCAACTTCGATGTCAGTTTTGTAATGACTAATTAAGCATGAAATATTTACGTAAATCCACTTTATTCATGTTTTTATATTGACGCGTATTCTTTTTGGATTAATGATAAAAAATTGTTAATATTTAATGCTTAATTGTCGTTACAAAACTGACATCGAAGTTAACTTTTTTGTGAGAGTTAAGCTAATTGGGTGTCTTCCTAGAAGTGAAAATGCCCTAATACTCACAATGATGACGCTGCCGCCTGACACCAATAAATGGTCAGCGACACTTCAATCCTTTCACTTTAAGTCCTCTTACGACATCCGCAAAGTAGGTACAGTCAAGTGCAAAAATAAGTATCGAAAGAATCCGCTCATAAATATGTTACGACGTTCTTATTACACTGAATTAGAGTGCACACATATTTTTGAACATTTTTGTGTACACCTTATTTTGTCTTTGACTGTACCGTAAAACCATACAACTATAGTCCACTACTACAACTATGGTCCACAAGTTCAACTCGTAATTAAGCATCAATGGAAATCTTTTATTTTGGTTTTATCTAAGTTTTTTAATCATTCATGAGGAGACTTTGTGTAACAACTGCGTCAATAATATAATAATTACACTAAATCGGAGATTTTTGACTTAGTTTTGGACCATAGTTGGGAACTTTTAGACTATAGTTGGATAGTTTTATGCTACACAGATAAAGCTTGATCCCACAATGTCGTAACAGATGTGCTTACCATAGAAAAAATCAACTGCGAAAGACTGGTTGTCACGGGATTCGAACCCGCTTCCTCTAGATTGGCGGTCCAACGTGCTTCCAATTACACCAGACTACCTTTCGTCGATCACATCGAATTTAGTCAATGGTATTGTGAAGCTAATCACTAGCGACATCTGTACTTAATGTTTCGAAGGTACTACAACCTTAAGCCACTCAAAGACGTGTGTCTACCACAATCGTCCGCAAACTCGACAACTCTCCGTTGCGTTGAATTTGGTATAGATAAAGCTTGTGTCAGCATTTCATATTTTATTGTTATTTGTTACAGATGACGGTTCAAACCCAGAGCCAGACCCTGACTACACAGAGTATATGACCGGCAAGAAGAATATACTAGGAAACGAAACTATGCCAGGTAAGTAGATTCGAACATCACATCACAGTTATAAATAAATATCTTGGGACATCTTACACAAATCGACCTAGTCCCACGGTAAGCTCAAGGTTTGTGAAGTGGGTACCTGTGATGGCATATTATTATATATATTATTATATAAGCCTGTTTTATTTCCTCCTATATTGAGTTTTTATTATTTGTTATTTTTATTAGTTTCTTTCTACTACCTAGCCTTCACAGTCCATTCCTTGCCAGCTGTAGCTATGATGTCATCACTCCATCTTTTGATTGGCCGTCCCCTTCGCCTTTTTCCGCTGGGTCCTTTCCATCTCGTCACTTCTGCTGTCCATCGCTTATCGTTGTACCGTGCGACGTGGCCGGCCCATCGCCGCTTTAAGCTTTGACAATAATGTAGGGCATCAATTAGTTTTGTCTTATTCCGTATTGATTCACTTCTTATTTTATATATTCTTTTTATTTTTAAATGATGAGAGCGAGGTCCAGATGGCATATATATTAGATAAATACATAAAGATACTTAAATACATAGACAGCCGCGACCAAGGAACAAATATTTGTGATAAATAAATACTTACACAAATAATGGCCTCGCCGGGATTCGAACCCGGAACCTCCAGCTTTGTAGGCAGGGTCGCTACTAACTAAATAGTCTACGGAGGCTGGCTGAATGTATATTTGAACACTTAGCTTTACCCAAACCTACCCTACCCTACCTACCTAAACACACATGAAGTTTTGTATTTTTATAGAATCTTTTCTCCCTAACGACCATCGGTTCTTCGTGCAATCTTCGTTATTAATATTAACACTTTCGACGCCGGTGACACAGCGTGTGTGACCAACAAAATCTGATTCCTATGCCAGTGACACATATACGTGATCAGAGTAACCTTATTCTTATGCCACTAGCATAAAATTAAGTTCTTCCTCGTATGCCAGTGCCATAGAAATACGAACGTTTTTGACACAAGTGCTGTGTCACTGGCATAAGAGTACATTCTGTTCAGTCACACATACGTGTCACTGGCATAGGAGTTCTATCAGATAATAGGGATGATGACTGTAGTTAAAATAAAATATTTAACATTATACACGACATAATACACGAAGAAATGATTACTAAGATGTAGATTGCACTACCTAATTTTTGTACAGAACTTCTACTTAATAAACTGAAAAGAACTAAAGAGTAGGTTATTTGGCAGTACTCAAACGTGACGTCACTTTTGAGTATTTCATATAAAATTCCATAGTGGTGATCGTTTTGACAGTTCGAAAAAAGATGCTGATTTGACTTGCCAGTCATCATGCCTATTTCGATCGGCATAGTATTAGCGCTTAGTGAAACAGTACTGGAGGCGAACGTGTTAATTATGATTTCTGTTGTGCAGGTTTAGATTTGTCAGACCCAAAGCAGCTAGCAGAGTTCGCGCGGCCCGGACACAAGATCAGACTAAAGAAACCTTCACCAGAATCTTCCGACAGAACTATAGGTGAGACTCGTTTCTAAAGCCTAACCTCCTTCTTAAACCTCCTAACTAAGCAAGCCGCTAAGTATTGTTTGTTCCTTTCGGTCTTATCAATATGTCTGTTAGGGTGTCCCATATTTTACGAATTTTAGAAATTAATAACGCATACCCCCAAAATAGGCTTTTTTAGTACAGATGGTGTACTTTTTAGGCTCTAGTGCGAGAAGTGGGTCATTTTACGTCGGGTCCAAAACTACGGAGGACCATCTGTACTAAAAAACGTCGTAGGAGACACGTGCAAAAGAGAAATTTCTTGTTTTTCGCACTTGTGTCGTAATGTACTATTTTTACCTCAAAGCAGTATGAAAATAAATTTCAATTCATTCCTATAACTGCGACCGGTGCCGAAATTCATGCCATTTTCCTATACAATGCATGAAAATGGCCAATAATCTACGAAAAAATAAAACATGGAAGCCGCACGCCATGCTAAATTGCCTTTCAAAAACGGTCCTGAATTTTAGTTGACAAGTGTCATCCCTTCTTCAATGCATCACGGTAATGAATTACAATGTCAACCTATAAAAATTTTAACCGCCATTTAAAAATAATTGTGATTGGTCAAAGTTTTGATTGGATATATTCTATAAACATTTGTCAAAGATGTTGCGTCGAAATATGCGCGGTGTTAAGAAAAACGCTATGTCCTGCCCATCTTGGCACAATTGCACATCTGCTATGCTATTCTCTTATTCACACATTCGACGCTGCGTTCGTCAACGAGCTCGACGTCGAGACAGCCTTGTCTAAAATCCTAGCTGTTTTATTTGACATTAGGAATCGAGCTTGTGGGCGAGTTCGTCGCTGTTTTTCGTTAGAGAATACGAAGTTCGTACATTAAACGTCAAACTCTCGACGCAGTGTAGTTCCAGCTCACGCCGCATTCGTCGCCGAGCACTAGTGTCGTTTAAAGTGCGTTAGTGGATACCATTTTTAGGCTCGACGCTGCCGCAGCGCTGACACAGCGCTGACAGCAAGGCGGTTTCCTTTGTGAATAACACTGCTGTTTCGGGCATGTTTGAGTTGGCGTTAGACATCCATGTTATATGAGGTTGCAGCCTCCGTAGCTATTTATAAATATTGTATTTTTTTAGCGTGTCCACACAAAGGCTGCACGAAGATGTTCCGAGATAACTCTGCGATGAGAAAACACCTACACACGCACGGGCCCAGAGTGCATGTGTGCGCTGAGTGTGGTACGTATGTCACCATATTATCTGCTCTCCTATAGTTGCCGATTTAACAGTTTAGAAATGTGCCTTATATAAGGTCCTAATTTATTAGTTTAACACATGATACTTTACATTAAAATAATTAACTTTAAATATAAATTAAGAAATCTTTTCATGTAACTTTTTGATTTCATTTTCCTAACAAAAAAAATAATTATTTTTTCGTCTAAAAAAAATAATCATGCGCATTATCACATGTCACAATAACACTGTCTGTCATGTCATCAAACGACACAATCCAACGGAAAATAACATGACATTGACAATCAAGTATTTAATTTATCGACGTGAAGGGGCCAGTTCCAGTTAAGTGGTACGTAAAAGAAATCCTAGAATCTGTTCAATGAGTTTTCATTTAATAATCACATAAACAGGGTGTTTATGCGTAGCAAATTTGTTTTTCCGTTTTCTCCAAAAAAAACATCGTAATAGTACATTGTGTACTTAGGGCGGTAAACAAGAAATTACGAACGAGTGTATTCACACTCGTTCGTAAGCCCGAGCCCGAGCCGAAGGTGAGGGCTTAATTCTAACACGAGTTCGTAATTCTTGTACCGCCCGTGGCACACACAATGTTTTTCATCACACCTGTGATGCAAAAAAGTAAATAAAACAATATATTTTCACAAAACTACTCTAAAATGGTCTAAATCAGGGATGACTTAATTTCATCATTTTCATAAAAGAAATCTCGGCGTGCGCCGGACCGCGCTAGTGCGACGTAATGTTGTATGAAAATCCTTAACGGCCTAATGACGTAATGACGCACCTACGGCCCGCATCACCGCAGCGTATTGGCGCACTTACGGAACAGGTGTGATGAAAAAGCTATAATGTTTCACGGTTTAATATACTCCAGAGACCGAGCTGTAAAAATATCTGCATCTAATAAATTAGGACCTTATATATACGATGTTATTAATACTATCGGACAAAAGGTGAGTCTTACTCTCATTCTAATAAGGACCAATTTATAACTGTCAAAAGTTCATTCTTAGAAATCGGCAACTATAGGAATGAACGCGATAGCTAGTTTCACACCTTGGACAAGCCGATAAAATGTATGAAACAAAATATAAAATGAAATCTTTTTGGATTTATTTGAAACTTTTTTTTTGTCCCAAGTTTGTTTTTCCATTCTATTGCCATTTGTTCATACTTTTTCTATGGCCGGTAACGGAAAGGAAAGTTCGAAAAATGATTGGAAATTTTTGGGACAAAATTCTTCTCCTATTAGGATCGAAAGAGCACACGATTCTGAGTAGAAATAATTTGAAAAATGCCTATGTTACAAAAAGAACAGTTCATAATTTTTAGATGTTTTTCAAGTTATAGCGTTTCTCAAAAAAGTTTGTGCACCAGTGTTAATTGCGTGAGTCCAGTTTTATAATAAATTACTATTTAAAAAAAATGTCTATTTAAAATTCAGATTTTGTCGATTTTATATTGATTTAAACTTTCACGATTATCACTCATATTTTAAAGACAAACGGGTCTTAATCGCGTAAACTTACGTTTAATTCTGACGTTTCGGGCATGACGTTACACCCGTGGTCGCAGGCAGACTACGAAACGTCAGGATATAATTAAACGTAAGTTTTGTCGATTTTCTTGATTATTAAAAAAAATGGTTTCAAAAGAAAACGGCAACTGAGCATTTAACACTAATATATATGTACAAACATTTGAGAACAATCCTTAAGGTCTCTATTGCATAAACTACATTTGTATATTATTATATTTTCAGGCAAAGCGTTCGTAGAAAGTTCAAAACTAAAAAGACACCAGCTCGTTCACACGGGGGAGAAACCGTTCCAGTGCACCTTCGAGGGCTGTGGGAAGAGGTTCTCACTCGATTTTAATTTAAGGTAAGTTCACTCTAAATTGTAACCAGAGATCGGACAAATGGGCGTCATTGTTTGTAATAATATGGACATGACTCGAAAGTGGATTGAATAAGTAATCATTTAATCATTTTCAGAAAATTATTTATTTGACACCGGTAACTCTGAAAACCATTATAAAAAGTCACCTTAACCCTTTTAATCACTCGTATGCCGGAACGTGGATCCGCTTACGAGAAAACTAAGAAAAAAATATTTGAGTCATACGAGAGGTTAACGAGCAAGACTCAAAAAATCCTGGGTTCAAGCCTCAACGCCATTATATAGTACGAAAAATTTAAAACTCAAAGCAATGCCCATTATTTAGTTATATCATGTATACCTAACAGACTCATGCATGCAGTCAAACTGTGGAAACAGTTTTGCAGGTAGTATGAGAAATGAGTTTATTGTATGCTGTAATAATAATAAATAAAATATATCGTCGGCTGACAAGCAAAACTCACTATAAAAACTGTCACTAGCTCTTAGCAACCTCTTATGTCAGTGTTAAATCAGAACTGAGATAGGAGCTTTATTTCAAGTAGGTATTTGTTACTTAGTGAGTTTTGCTTGTCAGCCGACGATATATATGAATAAATGAACATGAAAGAGCACATACATCCATAAAATATACATATAATCAAAATGAATCAGGCGCGTCAGACGAAGCGAACCGAAAGTTCAAGCGTACCCGAACTTAAAAAATCCAACGATCCGGATGGCCAATTAGTTGGCTAGTCAGCTAGTCACTAATCTCTACTTAAAGAGATTGCATATACCCGATATGCTTCGCCATTGTATCAATTTTTTTCCCATGTGAGAACTGCCATCAGTCGTTGACTCTATAATCAGCTTTGTTGAGGGAAAGCGGCGTTCGGGGTCTCACATGAACCACTACTATAAATTTTGTACAATCGACGTCACAGATATCATTACAGTTTAAGTGCCAAAAATATATTTACACAACCTTAACGTCCAGGTAAAGACAGGTTTAAGTAGTGTAAATATATTTTTGGCACCTAAACCGTAACGATATGTTTGACGTCGACTGTACAATGTGCTTTCGTTTGAGCCTTTGTACAGTTTGTATCCTGTCTAGTAATTTTGTAACTAGAGGGTTCGAATGCCTTGCCAAGCGTCCAACATAGCTTTTTGTGTAATGTTTTATCACGTCCTTCATTGTTGGAACATTGAGATAATCATGCACTTCATCGTTTCGTGTAAACCAGGGTGCATTGGCAATTTCACGAAGGATGGCATTCCGAGCTCTTTGCAGACACATGATGTTGCTATCACTGGCGATTCCCCAGAGTTGAATCCCATAGGTCCAGGGCCCTATCCCACAAACGTTACAATTGTAAATTACAATTTACATATTACATATATGTAGATAATACAAGCGAGCGTATCACAAAAATTACATATTACAAATTTGTATCGGAAAATTTCTACAAATATGTAATTGTAGTGATAAATCTACAATTCGGTGTATCACAAAACTTTACATATTACAAGTGGTTTTCCGGGAAAATTTACATATTTGTAGTCTACAATTGTACGTAAAACTTTTGTGTTACGATGAATTGTAATAAAATGCGTACAATTTTGTAGAATTGTAGCTACAAATCTACAATTCTATCACCGCGTGTAAAAAGTACAATCTCACTACAAGAGTTCCATTCGACCTTTATGGAGACCGTTCCCTGACGCTGTCATTTTAGGAGACAGCGGGTATAAAAATGGTTGTTGACCCCAAACATACCCGTACAGATATAGTTCGAGAAATATAAATTGAATGTTTATTTTTACTATAATGTTGGTAGAAAGTTACCAATTTATATTTCACGAACTTTACTAAGAAATGCAGCATTACGAACTTTTAAATCGATGAGACGGATGGTTGAAAAATCGCTGGGGATTTTAAAGGAAAAGTTTCCATGTTTGAATCATTTAATACTTCAACTCAAAAATGCAAGCATGGTTATTTTAAGTTGTGTAATATTGCATAATATAGAAAAACGTTTAGGTCTCAATACTATTCAGATGATCACAAACTCGGAACAAGATGAACAAAATCATACGGATGACAATCATGGAGACGTGAACGCCATTGAAGTATTACGTGCTGTAATTGAACACTTCAACTAACACGACTGGAAAGCTGTGTCGTGTTGTGTATTGTGTATACGAGGACATCTTGTGAACATTCATACATTCGCCTAAGAGAGCTTAAGACGAGATAAATAAGTGCGACTCGTGACGAGAACAGTAGGTGCTCGTTTCTCCAAACCTTGTTCAATATATTTTCACTTTCTAACTGATTTGTAATCTCTTTCCATTTCTGTATTTTTACATCATGGGTTAAAGTATTGCTACATCTTCCAAATAAAATCTCTTTATTCTCTAAAATGAGATTCAAAACCACTATTTTATCTTGAAAACGCATTTTAGAAATTGCACAATAGGAGCCCAGAAAATATCAATCACGTATTAACACAGAAACTTGAAAGGTATTTTTACCGATTTTTAAAAGGTATCAAACTACCCGCAACATAAAAGAAGTTCCTTGTCGAAGAAATTACTGCAAATACAATTCTACATATACAAACATGTAATCTACATATTTGTTAAATTTACAAATTGTAATAAATACAATTTTACATATTACACAAATATGTAAATTGTAAACTACATTGACACACCACACATGCTTTGTGTTACGGTGATTTGTAATGCATATATTTGTAGAATACAGACTTGTCGCTTCTACATAAGTGTAATATTTGTGGTACGTTTTTATGTAAACAATTCTACAAATTTGTCACATTTTACATATGTAAAGTTTAGTGGGATAGGGCCCTGATTGGTTTTATTATGGCATTGTATAGGATCAACTTGTTGTCCACGGAGAGAGCAGAGTTACGTCCCATTAGCCAGTGGAGATTTTTATACTTAACCCTTAGCATAATATCACACATTCTATTTCTGAAATGACTTATGTAAACAATCGATGCCAATTAGAACTCTGTTGCTCAGTGTGACAGTCGCAATTGATTACTTATTTCGACATGTGTCATTTCGGTCGTATCGTTTTTGATACTGTATGCACCTAAGGGTTAAGATTTATTTCATTGCGTTTGTGTTTTATACAGGGTGTTTGGTCAGCGGTGTCGGAGCTTTTAAGGGCTTAAACTACAATCAATTTCATCGATAAAATTACCATGCAATTTTATTTGTGCCAACGATAATTAAATAGCGGCAATTTTAAAATTTCAAACCGACGAATACGGGTGCATGAGGTATATCTGGAACTATACGTTTGTTATCGGTCATATCTTTGAAAAAAAATCTTATTAGAGAGCTCATTAGAAAGAAAAAAAAAGAAAGAAAGAAAGAAAAACATTTATTTGTGATGCTTACAGTACAAACATAAACAAGACAACATAGGAAATAAAAAATAAAAGAAAGTAAGTGGTGTGTGCATCACAAAATGGACCTAACTCAGCATATTGCCGACTAAGAAATTAGATAAGCAAACTAATTAAGCTAATCATTCGACTCAACTATTTCAATAACAAATCAGAAATACCTCATGCACTCGTATTCGTCTGTTTTTTTTAAAATTGCCGCCATTTAATTATCGTTGGCACAAAAAAAATGCATGGTAATTTATTGATAAAATTGATTGTAGTTTAAGCCCTTAAAAGCTCCGACACCCATGACCAAACACCCTGTATGTGTTTTCCATGTGAGACGTCTATCTAAGTGAAATCCTTTGTATCAAATGAAGTAACAAATGTATAACGGTTATAAAAACGACACAGTTATAAAAACCACCTATCTCACTCAGCAGCTCAGATTTGGATATGAGTCAATCACTTTTTTTTTGTTGTTATTCTGTCACATCACCCAGGAGACAACAGTGGAATAGTTTGTTAGAAGAAAGTATCATGCACACTCTACTATCATGATAAGTGGATGACCCACCTTAGAAAGGCCACATAACAGCCAAAAAAAATCAAACTTTTGTCAATTTGAATGCGGCTAAACTGTGGTTTTAAGGGTGACCCAGGAGAACGTAACCATGGCAACGAGTGACATAAAAAAAGTGATTGACCCATGTAACGATTCTACCATCCTCAGTCTTTAATTTGGCAAGCTGGCCTTGCCCAACAGATGATTTGATATAACATGTAATATTTACAATTACAAAATGTTTCCAGAACCCACGTGAGAATCCACACGGGCGACCGGCCGTACGTGTGTCCGTTCGACGGCTGCAACAAGAAGTTCGCGCAGAGCACCAACCTCAAGTCGCACATACTCACACACGCCAAGGCCAAGTCAGTATACTGTGTCTATTTATATTGTAAATATTGTAATTTACCTTTTCACCGTCAAAGTCTGATATCATCGTTGAGAATGTCAATTCCGTTATGTGCACTTAGAAATCAAGTCAAAGTACAAATGTTTACAGCAGAGTTAGGCAAAAAGTAATATTCTGTAAATTACATTTGTATGTGTACTTTATAATATATGTTACACAAATCAACCTAGTCCCACGGTAAGCTCAGTTAAGGCTTGTGTTGTGGGTACCAGGCGACGATATATATAATAGATAGATATGTATAGATACTTAGATACATACACAGCCATGAACAAGGAACAAACATTTGTGATAAAAAAATACACAAAGAGTGCCCTCGCCGGGATTCGAACCCGGAACCTCCAGCTTCGTAGGCAGGGTCACTACCAACTAGGCTACAGAGGCTGACATTTACCTCCTAATGCGTCTATCTATACGCATAGTGAATAGGAGAGGCCTACGTCCAGCAGTGGACTATCATAGGCTGATGATGATGATGATATGTTACATCAGCAACACCAGTTTTTTCTCTAATACTTGACAATTTTATTCTATCCTTAAGTTTTATGCTCAACATACTGTTGTCGCATGTTTACTTTGGAAACTGTGAGATAGTAATTATTCAACTCTCCTCCACAGATCAAGAAACTCGCTATCACGCAACGGCGGAGGCCCCTACGAGTCAGCCCGGACTACCCCGCAGTTCGTCCAACTGGAGATGTCTCCAGACGACTCCAATCCGCAACTAATCTTCTACACACATGAGTGAACCTTGTCAACTAAGTGCGGAGTGAACTTAAAGTTTGAGTGAACTTGGAACTAAGTGCGGAGTGAACTCAACGAAGATGGAGTGAACTTTGTGAACTAAGTGAATTAGTGAACAATTGTGAAAGTGGATAGTGAAAAGTGGAATAGTGACTTGTAGCAGAATGAAGGGAATAGTCGTTCAATGGATATGACGTAAATGTATTACATAATCGTTTCACTTGATTTTTCATGGAAATGTCCTAATTCATATTCTGCCCTGCTAAGCGAAATAGTGGTATATCAAAAATAGAGGCATTTGGAAATGGAATCGTCAGCTATAGAATTTAAGGTGCATGTTTGCAATCAATTTTATTATTAGATATTGCTATTATGCTTAACGGGGCGGTATTGCTGTCACGATGCAATGAAGCTAATTGAGATATTGTGCATCTAGGGAGGTTAGTATGGTATTTACGGTTTACCGACCGTGATGCATACAATGTTTTTCATCACACTTGTGAGAAAAAAAGTTTTAAGACAAAATAACATACTAACATTTGTAAAACTCCCTAGGGAATATCACTTTTCTATAACTCCCGCTACGCATGCAAGCAATAGCAAGCTTAGAAAGCAATTGTGATGGAAAGATGATTTTGAATGTTTCCATAAAAATATAAAGAGAACAGATTGTTCACTAAAAGTGTCAGTGTCAACCTCAGAAGATTTATGGGATTTGTAAAATTATCATGGATTACTCAAATCTAAATAATGTATGTAGGCATTGAAAGAGTTAATATAAATCAAATCCTCAAAAATGCAATTTATTTAAGATATGTCAAATGAAGTTGGCAGTAAAAAAAATTGCGAAATTCTATTTTTCTTTAGACACTTCATTATCATGTCTGGTTTTTTAATTTACCGCGTATTTATACTGACATGTTGCCTTCCTTTCACACTTGCCTACAAATACAAGTGCGAGACAGAGGCGTCAATCGTGTTTCGCGGTATGCTCTCCAATCGTGATCCATGACAAATTTACAAGACCTATATAGTTTGTTATACACCTGTCAAACTATTTGAGAAATACCCAGAAATTCGAGAAACAGAATATTGAATACAATATGCATTTAAGGGTAAAAGACCTTTGGACTGAGAGTGACACAAAAGTATAAAATTATGAATTTATGACACATTGAGACTATGTCCCAGGAAGAGCTGAAATGAAAAATTGCTATTTGCAAGTGTGATATATGAAAACTAATAGTATATAGATGGAGCGGAATAGTTTTTACACTACATTTAGTTTTATATAAGTCAAAACATTGGATTTAAACAATTTAAACCAAAGTTTACAGTTTCATATAGATTAACATTTGATTTATGTGTATAGATTTTTATTGCTTCCATTTTAAGGTACATTGGGATTCGAGAAAACAATATTCACAAAAATAGCAAATATTGGCTTAACTATAATAGCAAATACATTATATTTGTAGAGGTGATGTCTCATACAAATTCTGTAGATATTTGTGATTTGAAAATTTCATCTTTTCCGAATATACCCCATTGCGCCTTTCGTTATATACATAGTATATTATTTTACTGAGGATCACCATTCATTCCAATCAACGTGTTTAACCTAGTGCCGCCCGATGTCCAATAGACTGTACAAACACTGCGTAAACACTCAGACATCATTTAGTCCTAAACATACCATAATCATAAACATTTGTTAACTTAACAAGCCGCCACTAATTGTTTGTTCCTTTTGCTCTTATGGACACTTTGTTAAGACCGAAAGGGACAAACAATTATTAGCGGCTTGTTAAGTTAATAAATGTTCATTAATAAGGGGGCTAGAGGTTTTACAGTATGGATCAATCACCTTTTTCTTGTAATTTTCACCCATAGGATAAAAGTTACATAGTTTGCTACATTCTACTAAGTTCATGATTGGTTCATGGTGACAATGCAAAGGCCAAAAAAATCTAATTTTTGTAAATATTAATGCAATAAAATTGTGATTTTAAAAAGAGTGACCAAGGGGAATGTCACCGTAGTTACAAGAAAAGTAGATTGAAATAGTTTCTGAGTACTTACAGTCAATTTTAAATTGTACATAGGTACGTAATCCTAATAGAGGAACTTGCGTTTTTTGGACGTTATTAAGACTCGTAAATGAAATGACTCTATATTCTTGCGTGTGTGTGTAGCTTACGAATTATTAGATCGCACACTGTTTGCTGGTTTCGTGCACGCAAGCGGTGTGCGATCAAATATTTCATACGCTACGACGTGCACGTGCTGCAACGTTCAGTGTGGCTCTGAATATAGGCTATCCGTTGATTGGATGATAATGATGATATCACTAAAATGTTATACCTTCAGATATTACATTTTATAACAATGTCGAGGTCCTGCTTATTTACAAATAAAATAAATATATTTAATAAACTACTTAATCTTATATAATTTGTAATTATATTGATTAACTGTTAAAATAAGTTAATACTTCATGGGTCAAACCTTAACATTTTCAATTGATCTAAGGACCTCGAGTTTTCATAATAAGATTATAATTTTCGTCTTAGTTTTCTATTTTAAATGAGAACTTATGTAAAAATATGTCTTGAACTTTTTTTTTAATAAATAATATAGGAATTTCGTTCCTAAATCATTTCTAGACATGTTTTTCCATAACAATACTAGGTTTTATAAAATAATGAACTGCCTGAAATTACGCTTGATAATAAATGTGATGCTTTCAAACAAAGGGTACTTTTGTTGGTCGTCTATAAGGTCGATTTCTAGTTAAATATGTATGGCAGTAATGCCTTATGGATTACCAGTATTAAACCCTTTGCTTGGAAATTTCATAAAAAAAGGTTGGCTATACACTTTGTACTATTCTGGTAACAATAAAAACCAAAGTACTCTTTTGATGCATTAGTGATCAATGTGCTCAAATATATCTATTTTTTTTTATGTGATAAGGTAGATAACTGAGCTCTGAGCCCACCTGATGGAAAGCAGGAACCGAGGCCCATGGACATAGCGATCAGAAAATCGCCTATGCGCTGCCTACCCTGAGGACTTAGATGGATTGCCTCTATCTATGCCAGTAATTACACCGGCTGTCTTACCCCCAAACCGAAACACAGCAGTGCAAACACTGCAATTTAACATAATCACATCTGGGGGGAATATGTTTAGATTTGTTTATTAGAAAGACCATTAAAGGCCAATCCTTGAAAATGGCACACCACTTGCTAGTGAAACTATATAATCTCTTGTAAAAGAGTTGCCCGCAGACCACGAACCCTATAAAGTGTTCGAAACGTCGGGATGAAGTTTTCATAGTTTTATTTCTTGTAAAAGAGTTATTTTTATTAGCTCCATGATCACTAATGTATCAAATTACTATGTTAAAAGTGTTATTTGTGAATTATATACCAATATAGGTTCTGATTGGTTTTTACTTACACATTATTCTATAACAACTAAGGCAACTTATCTCAAAATATAAATTACATTTCTGTAATATATTTTTAGCAGTTGCTTTAAAGTTGTATTCCAGTTTTATATCTCTCTAAGGGTTATTTTTTCTCTCTACAAATTCTCGCTATGCTCATGATTCTATTTCGAGCCCTCTTCTCATTTTTGGTTGAAACAAAGTGCATAGCCACCTGAAACTTGTATATTTTGTACTATAGATATGCCAAATATAAGGGAGTGTCTGTAATATAGATTTAACTAATTCTTTTTATTTTTGAGAATGTATACTGATTCAATAAGAAATAAATTCAGTGTCTAAGTATACCATTTTTCAGTTAAAGTTAAAAAAAGGTTAACAAACTTGCATTATTTCATAATCAAGCACTTTCAGAACATAATCTTGGTTTTATAACCAACTTAAAACCTTAAACCTGAAGTTCACATACATTTTTTCTTAAAATTATTGATTTTGATCCATTCTCTTCTATATCAAGTTGCAATCATATTCAAATCAGAATACATTCTCTTTTTGCAATTGTGATCTAATAAAGGATAAGTAATATATAATTTAATAGGATATTCGACAAATTACTTCGAAATCGTCTTAAGAGTATTGTCATAGTGCCAACACAATCTGAGGTTAATACCAGTTAATGAGTAACCACTGCATTCTAAAAATAAAACATATTTGCATGTAATCAGAATTCACTTTCAAAAGGTTTAGTTTTTAACACGTTCGACGCCGGTGACACAGCGTATGTGACCAACAAAATGTGATTCCTATGCCAGTGACACACATACGTGATCACAGTTTAACACAGACTAAGGTTTTATTCTTATGCCACTAGCATAAATCAAGTTCTTCCTCCTATGCCAGTGCTATAGAAATACGCACGTTTTTGACACAAGTGCTGTGTCACTGGCATAAGAGTACAATCTGTTCGGTCACACGTGCGTGTCAATGGCATAGCAGTTCTATCAGATAATTTCCATCGGCATAGTGTTAACGCTTAGTGAAACAGTACTGGAGGCGAATGTGTTAATCTTTTACTATGCTTTTGGACACAAACAGACAAAATACAGGGTGTTCCACGAGCCACTGAAAACCTTGAACGGGGTGATTTAGTAGGCTATACTGAACAACTTTTAATATTGGGCCAATCACGACATCTAAAAAAAAATTGTCTTTTTCATATATTTTGACCGATTGATCACGACATTTTATATGAAAAAGGCAATTTTTTTTTGAGATTTCTGGGTTAGCTCCATAGTAAAAGTTATTCAGTTTAACCTACCAAATCACCCCGTTCAAGGTTTTCAGTGGCTCGTGGAACACCCTGTAGACAAATGTCCATAATCGCCACGCCGGGCAAGCGGGTTGGCGATCGCAGTAATGTGTCCACTATGATGACGCTGCTGCCCATCAACAATCTTTTATTAAATAATGGCCAGTAACAATTCAATCTTCTAGTCGACTCTTACGACACCCGCGGGAAGAGTTGGGGTGGTGATATATATATTCTTACTGCCGTAATCACTTTTTATACAAAAAGATATCTTATCATTTATTAGATCACAAGCTCACATTATACGTGAGTATTTTTAGTAAAACGGTTCCACTTTGTCACATACCATATCGACAGTTGTATGTTTACACGAATTATTTTCCTAAGTCAGTGATGTGGCGTTCCTGGTAACACTCCCAACAAAGTACGGGGAACATTCCCAAATGGAAATGTTTCCATAGAGTTGTGCGAACAGAAATTAACACTTCAACCTTAGTCTTAAGAATATAAGGTTGTAAATTTACTCTTACCTTACCCCCTTATTTATAAAAGTTCTCTTAACATAGCAAGCCGCTAACCGCTAAGTATTGTTTGTTACTAATACGTCTTATCAATAC
>JALPQI010019055.1:0-21914 GCA_025490895.1 Thaumatotibia leucotreta
ATGTAAATAAAGTAAACAAGCTAACAACGAGTGACGCGCGGCGAGCGCGAGAAACAAACCACCCCGGTAGCGGCCATTAGCGATACTGGCAGGCGATGGCATCCGAGTGCGTCCGTAAGCGAGCTGTCAAAATAACCCTACTTTTGATATCAGCGCCACCTACTAGCCACGTCGGTCGTTCGCTAGTGCTGACGCAAACGCTACTTCACGTAATCTCGATGCCTTCACATAGATGGCGTGATTATCAATAAGCGTTGTAAAAATATAGATGGATAGAAACAGTTGAATGGAGACTTGCTCAACTGTGTAAATGAATGTCCATTGATAAACGTGTTTGGACAGTGCATGTGTGGATGTCCCGTGGGTATACATATTATTTGTGTAAATATTATCGCTATAAATATAACCCTCCGAGTAGATTTGTTCTGAGTGTTGAGTAATTAAAAGCGAACGTATTTTATTGTAAGAAAATATAATTGCGTTATCTGCATTTACCCCAATGCATTATAAATAAACATAGCAAATAAAATACCCCTATTTTGATATATTGCTAAATATTAATAAATGGTAGGTTTCTGCACATTGAGAAATATTGTAACATTGAGGTCAAACACATTGTAATGTAACGAAATCTGCGTTTTGTTTGGTAAACGCGTAATTTAAAAACGTGATTATATTATCGTTCAATAATAGCCTTATTACGTAATTCTTACTTGTTACATAGTTAACACTTTCACTATCACGGGCCACCAAAATTCTTTCGCAGGGATTTGAACCCGGAATATTCAGCGCCGTGTCCGTAGGCAGGTGCACTACCAAGTCTACGAACTAAGCTTTGGAGGCTAACGATCACCAAAACATCTGTTATGTTGATGGAGCTTCAACTATCGGACGACACTTCGGAAACTATAGTAGTAATTAATAATCATACACATAGTATAGCATAGCGATCATAGTAACTAAAGTGTCCAACTGTCCACTATGATGACGCTGCTGCCCATCATCAATCTTTTATCAAATAATGGTCAGATACACTTCAATGCCTTAGTCGCCTCTTACGACACTCGCAAGAATTAGTAATATTACCTTTTCTACTAGTCGACTGTAATGTTCGAATTATGATTACGTATACAAAATTTTAACCATATTCATTTACGTCGAGTTCGCAACTCAACTATAATGAACCCATAAGCCAACGCTGTAGGCAACTGAAATAAATTTGACCAATCACGTGCCAGCAAAGAAGACATCAACGGGCGCCCTCCTCAGGATTTGCACTTGGTTTCAGCTTATTTATTTCATTTTTTTATATTTGTTTACTTATTTTTATTGACTCGTAGAAAAATATTGTACACAGTAGTGTTATAATTATAATACTTATGATCAAGCTTTTCAATCTCCTACCTTACTTAGGTTACTCAGCAAGTTTCGTGGCCTTAACATAGTACTCTACTGAAAAGCTCTCTATCATAACACGATTGTGTAATAGTACATTACTATAGAGGACGGGAAACGAAGGGTTACAGGCCAAGTAGATATATCTGGCCGAAGGAACTGAGGTCAGATAGGGATACGCGGCCTGTAACCCTGTTGGTCACCGCGATTTGTACATATACTGAGTGCTTTTCTCAAACTTGCCATGAAATAAAACGAACTGACATCGCCGAACCATAATATTTCATTTGTAAATATACCAAATAGTCCAGTATCGTAAAACATTTAAAAAAAAACATTCGCGCCTAACTTTTTTTTTAAATCTGTTTGAGGTATATTTTTACCTGATGGTATAGACATTAGTTATAAGGTTAATTTTTTTTTCTGTGGCTGAATGTCACAATTTGACGTTTCAAAACAAAAGACAGTCTGTTTTCAGTCTAGGTGTGAAATAACTACATGAAATCTCTTTACATATCATCTTAGCATATGACACCGGATACATAGTATTTCCGGGTTTAATTTAAAGTAAGTAACATCAACATTCCGTAGCAAGTTTGAGAAAAATACTATTACAATTTTAAGGCGGTTGTGTATGGTGTAAGTAGGAGTATGTTTAAGTATGCAAAGGATGCTCAATTAAAACCATGACCCAATCTCCGGGTCACGTAGGTATCGCGGCGCGGAGTGAGAATTGTAATTAAGAAGGAAGTTTATTGTATAAATAAGACAATAGGTATATAATTTAACCTTTTAAACACCTTCCCATCCCATGAAAATATCTCTACCTATTAATGAACATCAGCTATTCTACCACTTTGTTGGTGTGATATATGTATGTGATATTATGTAGTATATATTATGTACCTGTACCAAATTGCAAATTTCAAGTACTAAGAGCATTTCTCGGAGCGTAAACGGACATCTCATTCATCTGGTCACGTTTTTTTGGAAGTGGCTGAATGATTTGTGGTTGGTTTTGGTTGTCTTAAGGTGCATTCAAACCAAAAGAGTATTCGCTGTTCTATCTCCCGTTCTACGAAATCAACCAATCACGTTTTGTGTAACGATCGAATTTCGTAGAGTGGGGGGTTAGAATGGCGAATGCTCTTTTGGTTTGAATGCACCTTTATAGAGAAACGGGTGCTGAATCTGACGACCGAAAATGGTACCAAAAGATGCAGCCACTTCCAAAAGTGACCAGATTAATGAGATGTCCGTTTACGCTCTGAGAAATGCACACTAAAGGTACAAGTTGGCAGCCGACCGCAGGCGACAACTGCAGACATATTCTGTCGTCGCTTCATGTCGTCGCGACACGTCGTTGCGTCCTGTCGCTGCAGTCATGATTTCGATCCCGACTGTAGACGACAACTGCAGATGGCATTCAGTTGATTCCGAGCGGTCCGTGAAACAAGATGTCTGACGTGTTCGAGATTAGTGATCGCAATTTTTTACGTCTTTTATTAGAAGAGGAAGAAGATGATGATGACTTGCTTTTATTATACAGAAGAAGACGACAAGCCACATGTCCTATGATTAAATGCAGAGCAAGTGAGGGAACTTATTCAATACTGATCAAAAACCATTTGAAAAGCGATATGAAAGAATTCAGAGAGTATTGTCGTTTAAATGAAAAACAGTTCGATTTTATACTAATATACTAATATTATACTAATAAATCCATTTTGAAATGAAACACGCTCGACGTATCGTTGCTCGGCGTCAGCGACACTACTGATCTGCGGTCGGGCGACACTGACGTCTGCCGCTCGGCGACGCGTCGCTAGCTTCATGTCGCTAACTACGGAGGGAATTTCATAGAAATACATAGAAACCAGTAGTGTCGTCGCGACACGTCGTCTGCAGTTGTCGCCTGCGGTCGGCTGCCAACTTGTACCTTTACGGTCACTGAGTTATGCTGCGGACAGACAGACGGACAGACATGGGGAAACTCTAAGGGTTCCTTATTTACTACGGAACCCTAAAAAGTTGACACTTTTGCACTTTGATATTCACAAGATTACACTAAACATATTTATGACCTTAATTATACAGTAAGTACTTCGCTACTGCGAACTTTGTTGTGTTTCTATGCGATTTTTTTACGCGTTTTTATTGTTCATTACCATCACCACTTTATTTTCCGTTTTATAAAAGCAAACGAGACTATTATGCCAGAATAACAGACAAACATGCGTCTGCTACAAGATAACCGAAAATGACTCCACTATTTATACGCAGTTCGTCAATAATTTGGGAATGGTAAGGACTTGATTCATGCGACGGAATAATCGCGTAGAACTACCCGCCACATTATCTCTTTATCGCTCTTACATATTCAACAAACAGCGACGCAAACAATCGACTACTCGTAAACGAAGTGGTATAGTTTGTTTCCCACGACAATGACATTCGCGCATGCGTGCCGGGACTCATTAGTACAACAATACAAATGAGGCCGAATGGTCATGTACAGTCAGCAGCAGATATTGTTTAGCGGAGACTGTTCACAATTATCTTAACACACTCTTATGGCCTTAGCAATAAGGTCGAGCCAAGTTCAAATTGAACCTGCCCGATTAGCAATATCTGCTGCTGACTGCCCAACTAGCAAAACAATCATATAACGTCGAGCTTACTCAGCTGATAAGTCGTATAAAAGTCATATAAACGCGAATTACACAATACCTATCGTATAAAGCCAGCTTATACAGCAATATGTCGTATAAAAGTCATATAAACGCAAATTACACAGTACCTGTCGTATAAAGCCAACTTATACAGCAATAGCATAATAGTCGTATAAGATGTCATATACACGTTTATACGACTTTCTTATATGACTTAAGAGTCATATAAGAAATTGCTGAAAAAGACACATTTATAAAACGCTTATATGACTTTTTTGCCGAGTAGCAAAAACTTATATGGCTGACTTATGACTTGTGAGAAAAAGTCGAGTAAACGTAACGCAGTTGCTATTATATGACTATTGTGAATGAAGTCATATAACAGCTAATTATATATCTTGTTTTATAAAAGTGTTTTATTCAGCATCTCGTCATCTTTTATGACTAAAGACTCTAAAGAGTCATATAAGATTAATGCTGAGTAACCTGCTTTTACATGACGCTTACTTGACTATTTGTCGAATAATTACATCTTATATGACCTATGCTCGAGTAAATGGAAAAATAAATGCTATTATAGAACTTTTTGGTTTCAGCTGTTACTTTTATATGATTAACGTATCTACCTGTAGGTGTCATGGCGTTTAAACCACTAAACTTGCTATATAAGAACTAATACGAAGCAGTTATATGATATGTTAATCGTATACATGTCATATAGTAGTTTCCTTCGTAATAATTAAAAATATTTATTTAATTTATATTGTAATAACTAATAATTAAAGTGGCGCGTTAATTATTTACTACTAAATATAGTATACTTTATCAGTAAAGTGGTATTCGCAATACATTTTCACCATTAGGTAGAATTTATAATGCCAATTATAACATGGTCATATATTACTTAGATAGCTCTGTCAAAACATAGGTACTCAACGGCATTAAGTGATTTAATTTTGTTTACACCAGCTAGCACTAACAAAATTATATGCACGAGCAAGTTGTCAATCCGTCTTCTGTTTAGTTTCGCTGGACACTTTTATTCCACAAATTTGGCATATAAGTAGCAATTATATGATCAATAAATAACTAACACAACGGTTATATGGCTCTTATATGATTAAAAGTCATATAAGTCGCTATTATACAGCTAGTTAGCTATAAAGTGGTCACGGCGATAATTATTATATGACTAATAAGTGGTGGCAGTTTCAGTTATATGGCTTTTATATGGCTAAAAAGCTGCGTAATATGGGCCCAAATCGCGTTATATAAACGTAATTATTACGTTTTTATGACCAATTTCATAAGCTAAAAAGCTGAATATGTTACGTTTCCGCGACGATTATATGACGAAATTTTGCTAGTTGGGTGTACTGTCACCATCTGATAATTATATCGAAGCGGTCAGGGTGCTCATAATTATATAAACATCTCTAACGCCGAGACAATAAAGATCTACACCCACTAGACCGTACCATACCATGACCGTAGCATGAACGTAAACGTATCAGACAAAAAAATATTATTTGTATTGAAAAGTATGAGACTATATTGTCCAGTACGACGTTCCGGCGCAGGCTAAAGCCGTCTCATATTTTTCAGTGCAATAGTGCATTACATCAGAGGCCGGGAAAATGAGGATTTCCGGCCAAGTTGGTATACATAAGTATAATAGTTGTTGTTGTAAGTTGGATAGGTAACGAGGCCGGGAACCCGTTTTCACGCCGAGGCATGTATAGTGCTTTTCTCAAACATACAAAGAAATACAAAAAAGAAATTACAATTGTCAAAATTAAAAAAAAGTTACTTTGCAGGCCTAGGCCTGAAAAGTGTTATGAAATTCCATTTCCATGCCAGTGAGTTACTGCGCCCTAAAAGCGATACTTGCGAGTCTATTTTAAGGAACGCAAAGACAATATTTTCATTGCGTGTTTGAGAAAACTATTTCTCAACCATGCAATGAAATATGTATTGCATTGTAATCTACTAAGATTACATGCGAAGGCCATTTAAGTAGGAAATGTCTCGGATGACGTGTAATACACATGTACATGTGATCCGAGGCTTCCCCATTTAACGGCCGAGGTGTGTACACTATTTTTCTGCTCAACGGAGCCGGCAGGCGGCAACTTAGTTAATCGCAGCGGCCGGCAATGTGCTGTTTGTCGGCCGGAGGGCAGAAAAGATTTTTTTTTTGTCTGATACGTTCAAGTTACGGTCATGGTATGGTACGGTCTAGTGGGTTTAGACTTTAAGCCTGCACAGGTATAGAGAATTGTGATCCCTGGATGCTCTGATACATGTGATTGCGACTGTACCTGTGTAATTAACTATAGTCCGTGTTGTTAATATTATAGAGATGATTAACCATTATGACACGGTGTAAGTATTAAAAAAACACCGTTATAAAATACCTACTATTTACTACTTCATAAAATATTTAGGGCCTGTTTTACTATTACTGAATAAAAACGATGTGTCAATAAATATTAGCTGTCCTTTTCTTATAAATTGCTGGGCGAAAAGAATAGTGATCATTTTATTTAACGGACACTGGATTTGCGGCCCTGCCGCGAACTCCGAAGTTCGCTCCTTTCGGGGATCTGTTCTTGTCACTCTAAGGCGACCGGCTTAGCGGAAAACAATGAGTGCGAGAGGGAGTTCCCATATCGGCACCCCGCTCCAACTCCTGGATTCGCTCGCCGCCAGTCGCCTCAGACCAATGTCGTGGCCGAGCCTTTAGACCAATGTCGTGGCCGGGCCTTAATGACGCCTCTGTTAGTTGATGTGATGACGATACAGAGACAAATCCCCGATATTTGCGCACTTTGGAGTTTGCGGTAGACCAACTGATACCGAATTTTCTACCCGACTCTCAAACTCATGGACATCTAACGCTAGCTCAAAAATGTGCCCAAAAACAATAGGGAAGATGACTGTAGTTGAAATAAATTATTTAACATGATGCACGACACGAAGAAATTATTACTAAGATTTAGATTGCAGTAATTTTTGTACAGAACTTCTATTTAATAAATTGAAAAAAAATTAAAAAAGTAGGTCATTTGGCAGTACTCAAACGTGACGTCACTTTTGTGTATTTCATATAAAATTCCATAGTTGTGATCGTTTTGACAGTTCGAAAAAAGATGCTGATTTGACTTGCCAGTCATCATGCCTATTGTTCATGTATTGTAAAACTTCATTTATAAATTGTTAATTTCGTTTGTTTATTTGTAATTTTATTTAAGCTGATGGCCCATATTGTAGCCAAAGTTTTAACCCTTAAATGCATAGTGATGTATATATGCATCATGTATTTTCGACTCTATTGAAAACATGTCAGAATTCAAATTAGAATAAATCTTTGTCAAGGTAATGCATTTAAGGGTTAATAAATGAAAAAAATCGGCTAAGAGCATGTCGGGCTATGCTGTGTAGGGTTCCGTAGTTAAGTATTCAAAAACGGCTGAGCCGACTATATTCGAAATAGTTTTATTTTAAAGTATTCTATAAGCCCATTTTTCATGATTTTTTCATAATTTTTGGACCCACGGATCAAAAGCTAGTGGCAGAATTTTTTTTTCTGGAGCGGTTGTCTCCAACAAAACAACTTTGTTTTAAGACCCTTATTCTTTTTATGATACCTTTTCAATGATATCCCACACTGTAGGATTATAGCAAATAAAAAAACCGGCCAAGTGCGTACCATTATCAATTCATTATTAAAAAAATACAGTTAAATCAACCTACTTCAAAAACTATAGGAGGTAATTTAATCAAACCAAAAATCGGTGATAGAGTTTATTAATGTGCATAACATATATTTTTTTTAGAATTTTATATCGCGTAGTTTAAAAAATAAAGGGGGGGACACATTTTTCATACTTTGAGAGCTGATATCTCGAAAATGATTTGCTTAAATAAAAATGAAATGTATAAACCTTCATATCATTTTCAAAGACCTTTCTATTAATACTCCACACGCTTATATACAACTAAAAATTTTTTTTTATCCTCCAGTTACATGTATGGAGGGCCCCCACCCCAATGGTTTTTTTTACAATTTAGTATCATAATCCTGTAGCGGTTCATACAACACATACCCTTACCAAATTTCGTTACTGTAGCATTTATAGTTTCCGAGTAAATTGGCTGTGACAGACGGACAGACGGACAGACGGACAGACGGACATGACGAATCTATAAGGGTTCCGTTTTTGTCATTTTGGCTACGGAACCCTAAAAACCATGCCTATTGTGCAATTGAGATGGAGATCGGATATAGTACCGTTTTTCTTAACACCGCACATATCGCTACCTCAATGTTACACGACTTACACGGTTCTGTTATATTTTCGGAACAATCAAATCTACTAAGTCCCAGCCTGACAATGTTGATCTTATTTAGAGTTGATAAAAGTGCAACATATGTAGAACCTTGCTATATTGGGGCAGCGGCATATCGGTTCAAAATCTTTGACAAATTGAATATATAGACAATCAAAACTTTGATGGACAAATCATAACTATTTTTAAATATAGCGGTTGCACATAGGAGTATATGCATTAAAAAACCGCTTAAAAGTCGAACTGAGCAATTCTCTTTATTTTTGCCCCTAAAATGAAATATGAAAATTTGAGTAAATTTTATAATATTTCTGCTCAGAATCACGAGCTGATTCCATTTCCGGCGAAAAAAAAAATGTCCCAAAAATTTCATACATATTTCCAATATCCTCTTGTGTTACCGCCATAGAAGGTGTATGGAAAATAGTAACACAATAGGAAAAAAAATCATGGGACACTTTTTTTTTCGACGGAAATGGAATGGGTCATTCTCAGAATTAGGCGTTCTCAGCCTCAACTCCGTCTTGATTTTGTACAGTATGTTTACTGCTATATTATCTATTAAATATAAATCATTGAGTTATTTAGATCATATGTGTACTTTTGTCCCTCATATATATCTATTAGTTCACGTTTTATAAGCCATTGTTTTTTTCACCAAGACGGAGTTGAGAATGTTGCGACGGAGTTGATATATTTTATACGGATTTTAGAAGTATGATATGGAGTTGATGGATACAGTGCTCTTAAACCTGAATGATAATTTATATATTTTAATACTAGCGATCTGCTTCGGCTTCGCATGGGTACTATACCTACATATAAACCTTCAAATCTGATCAAAATCCGTTGCGTAGTTTTAAAGATTTGAGCGTACAAAGGGACAAAGGGACATAGGGGCAGAAAAAGTGACTATATTTATACTATGTAGTTAAAATATTAAACACCGTTTGAAAAGAAAAATAACAGCATTATTACTTTTTAATTTTTTTATTAATTTGTATACCAATTTTAAAAGGCATGGATGAAAACAAACATTAACAATCACTTAGTGAATAAAATGTTACACTTAATAATACTTATTTTACGCTGACGCTCTTTTTATTTTGATATAGCGTATTTTACAGGATTTTGCTTTATTGTAGCTCTACGCCTACGTTGAGCTTCTTTCATATACTTCACCGTAAGTTTTTTGATTTTCGGCATTCTAGGTATCTATATGAAACAAAAATAAATAATATTGAAGTAAGTTAAACGTAAAGCCCTAGCTCCAAAAATGCTGCAAATGGTATTGTAAGTAAACCAATCTATCGTTAGTCTTCAGACAAAGAAATTGCGTCAAATTTTACATGGTTTATTTTTCTTCGTATTGTACCAATGTATGTAAATAGTATGTCTATGTAAAATTCGCAGTAGGTACCTAATTAAAGAAAGGCAGTATAGGTACTTTAATTTCTTCGGCTTTTGCTTAAGCAGCAAATGTGATGAAAAACAAGTTTTTTTGCATGTGACTTGCGTGCTCACTTAGATACTAAATACGCGTATTTTCTCAACTCCGTCTAAATATTTGACAGAGTTTATTTGACGGAGCCTAGGGAGAAAGCTATTTTATTTTTTTATTTCATTAATTATCTTATTTAGTACAACGACATTACACGTATTTAACAGGTAATACAGTTTAATTCATTATACTTAAATACTAGAACGATCAGTCACACCATTAGAAAAATAAATGACTAAACGGAGTTGAGAAAATGCAAGTGACAAAAAACGGAGATTAGATACTTACGTTCGTAAAATCGCCCAGAATCGCCAAACGCACCTCCGTCGCCCAACGTGTCACAGACAAGACTGAACTGGGTCGCTCAATGCAATAGTGATGCGCGTAAACTTGCAAATAGTGAGGTGAAATTTAGTTTTGCTTTCAATGACGGAGTTTAGTTATAAATTCGTACGCGCGGAGAAAAAAAACATATTTCTTTATACAAGCAGTTGAAATAACAATCAACATAACAAAATGTTAATTTGTTTAATTGACTATAATAAAAAATTACCCTGTTTTAGGTAATAGTAGTGGTTCCCGAGTTGCAAAGGAGTTTGTCCCAAATTTTGGAGTCTGTACGCTTGATGGAGCATGATAAAAGTAGGCTTTAATTCTTTTTTATTACTAGTTCTCAAGAGATTATCTTCAAAATTACAACTGCTACAGGTAGAATAAAACGAAAACTACCTTCCAATATTTTTTTTACGTCATATATATGCAAGAATACAAAGTTATTCTACCCGACGCCCAAAAAACGTGCCCTCTGAGAATGACCCGAATCGGCTTGTGATTCTGAGTAGAAATAGTATAAAATTTACCTAAAATTTCATATTTCATTTTAGTGGCAAAAATAAAGAGAATTGCTGAACTAGCTAAATCAGTCAAATTCACCACCTAACGTTTTTTGTACATTCCTGACTAACCGGTCCACCTGATAAAAGGCTTAAAATCTCCCACCCCTCACGAATCCTTGAGCAAGATCGGTTGGAATGGAACCTAGTTATTGTTACAAGTATACGATTTTGTTCTCGGCGATTTCATCTTTGCAAAGTTTACTTTTAGTCGTGGTATTTTTGTGTGGCCGCGGATTGAAAAAAAAGCTTTTGAACATGGAAGAAGAAGGTATGTACTTTATTATTCTGTAATAGTTTACGAATATTGGTTATAAATAATATATTTAAAACCTGGTTAATTTGTGTAGTTAAATTTCGATATTTTTGCTATGAAAATTTAAGACAATCGTATTTTTGTTTATGTGTCGGGACTTGGCAACTTAGTTTTTTTAGATCGAAGTAATGTTAACGTTCATCGATTGTATAAGAAAAACTGTCCGCTTACGTCCGCCATTTAGATGTTCAGTAGGTTAAAGTTACAGCGTCATAAACGTAAATTATTTGAATATCATACTTTGTTGGTTTTTGTTACAGATTCTTTGGAAATGTTTCAAGAATTTGGTAAACGAATATTATTCATCATAATGCCAGTATGTAAAGGAAAGAAATCAGGAACATTTTTTTTCTTTTTTGGAAGAAAGACGGATTCGAATTACTCATTATCGTGAGAGAACCCAGCGCTCCCAGGCTACGCGATGGAAAAGTGTAACATAACAACGACCTGCGAAGGCCAAAGACCGAGGTTCGCGCAGGGCCAAAGGCCCGGAATGTTCCCCGCCGCGCGCTCGCCTACGAGGCCAAAAGCCGTGCTGCGGAAGATTCCAATTCCTGGCGATACCTACAACCAACCCCCATGCAATTCCCTGCACAAATGTTAAGGCACAACTTGACAACTCAGACTAAAATATATTTCCAGGCCTGCCTCCCACAAGAAGAGGCTGCACTGCGCAAAATAGGTACTATTTTTTAGGTTTCTGTAGTAAACTAGGAACCCTTATAGTTTCGCCATGTCTGTAGCATAGCGCAATGGCCGTTAATACTAGAAATTAGCAATTTGGCACAGATATACATATTAATCACATACAATTTTTTCTTATAATTTGTCGTAAAGTGGGGATGTTTTTTTTTATTTTGTTGTACCTAATCCTACAGTGTGGAGTGTGGAGTATCATTGAATAGGTCTTTCAAAAAAGATAAGGGACCCAGAAGAAAAATGTTTTATAAAACATTTTCGGAGATAACCGCTTCAGAGTTAAAAAAATGTTTTCCCTCCCCCTCAAACTTTTGATCCGTGGGTCCAAAAATATGTAATAATATAACGAAACATGGGCTCATAGAATAGGTACTTTAAAATAAACCTATTTCGAACATAATCGGCCAAGCCGTTTTTGACTAACTACGGAACCCTACATTGAGCATGGCCCGACATGCTCTTGGCCGGTTTGAAATATATAATTACAATCAAATTTTTTGTTTTAATCCTTAAAATCCTCAAAAAACCAATGAAATATTTTTAAACAGTTTTATGATTGAAATACTCCTATGTGCGGTTGTTTAGTTTTTATTTTATTTATTTTATTTTTTTATTTTATTGATTTGGGAAACAAACAGCATACAATCATTCTTATAGTCTACAAAAGTATGTTTACACATGAGCCAAAACAGTTTCCACTGAAAGTTAATACATACAATTTGCTCTGAGAGACAAACATGCGATTAAATCCAAAATTTAAGTACATCAATTTAAATTTAAATGTTAACATAGAAATTCATTAGCGTGATGTATTGAACAGGGAAAACACATCAACAAAACTTCAGGACTGTTGAAAGGCAATGTAGTATGGCGGCAGCTTCCATGTTTTATTTGTCCGTAGGTTACAAATAAAACATGGAAGCGGTGGATGAAGCAGGTTACTGAATGGTGGCCAGGGTGGTCAAGAAGATCTGCTGGGAGATCACCGACAAGATGCTCCGACGATGACGACATCTGCCGAACCGCAACAAAGCAGTGGATGCGACTAGCACAGGACCGAGGAAAGTGGCGTTATAAAGAAGAGGCCTATACCCAGCAGTGGGTGGACACGGGCTGAATACGTATAGATAGATAGGTTACAAATAGGTATCCTGCCCATTCAGAAATAATCCTTGGTCAACCTTAGCGGATTACAGATCTAAAAAACTCCTAAGTACTTCCTTTTGTTTACTGGCAGTAACCGTTTATTGAAATTAACCGCCCACTTTCAGTCTACTATAGCATGAAGGAAAATGTGGGTGAGATACGGTTCGGTTTGTCTGCTGTAGCCGTACCATGACATTGCAAGTATCGGTATCGTTGGGTTTTACTCGATACGTAAATCAGCTATGCTATTCTCTTATTCACACATTCGACGCTGCATTCGTCATCGAGCTCGACGACGAGACAGCCTTCACTTCGACGTAGAGCGCAGCGCTGCGAAAAACGGTATTCACTAACATAGAACAGCTCGTCGTCGAACTGTAGGCGGTAACTCTCGAGTCTCTCGACGCAGTGTAGTTCCAGCTCACGCCGCATTCGTCGCCGAGCGCTAGTGTCGTTTAAAGTGCATTAGTGAATACCATTTTTAGGCTCGACGCTGCCGCAGCGCTGACACAGCGCTGATGGCAAGGCGGTTTCCTTAGGCCTACTGTCCACGAGGCGTAGCTGCATAGACGCGGCACGGCGATGCGTGCAGCTTCTGTGCAGCCTGGCGTACTGACGTTGTCCACGAAGCGTAGCGTACGCGTATCGTAGCCTGCATTTTCTTTCAATTCTTTCATTCGTTACGATGTCGTCCAGTGATGAAGACGTTATTTTGGCCTATTCTTATCTTCGAAGGCGGCGACTACGCCGTTTATATTGGTTACATCCATATATAGAAAGAAACATACATTGTAGACTATTTGTAGCTGCAAGAGAACTATCAGCAGATGACAGCGTATTTCATTCATTTTATAGAATGGTAAAAGAACCGTTCCCGCCATTTTTCTTACAAATATTTAACGTGTTGTTCCTTGCGATGCAGCCCGGCGTATGACACGCGGTACGCCCGGCGGCATGAAGCTTGCATGCAGCGTCGCTGACGCGACGTTGCCGCTCCGTGGACGGAGTTGGGCGGGTTTGTATGTAAGCTGCACGCAAGCGTACAATGACGAATACGCGTCTATGCAGCTACGCTTCCGTGGACAGTAGGCCTTAGTGAATAACACTGCAGGCCATCGCGCTCGAAGCAATGTATCAGTGCGAGCGCGATAGAATGCATTACGTATCGAGTAAAACTTAACGTATCCTTTACTTTCCAACTCATGGTACTCATGGGATTTGTGATAAATATAAATACACGAACTGGGTGTCGTAACGACTAAGGGATTGAAGTGTCACTGACCATTTTATTGAAGATTGATTGATCATTCCCTCCTAATGCGTGCCCCCTGACAACTACAATATTTACCTTTTCAGAAAAATACATCGCTACAGACTAGAATTCTTATGGTGGTACCGCGTCTAATCGTTTATCGGCGTTGCCGTCACGTTCTAACTAGTATGCAAGTGCAAAAGTTACGCGTAGAGGTGCGTTTAAACCAAAAGAGCATTCGCTGTTCTAGCGCCCGTTCTAAGAAATCAACCAATCACGTTTTGTGTACCGATCGAATTTCGTAGAGTGGGAGGAACCTTAGCACGATAAATGGATAAAACGGGACCATCATAACATAAGCCACTAGAAAATAGAATATACTTTTAGATACATTTTGTTGACCATTTTGTAATTGTTATACATTTTTAGAGAGTCGCTTGGCGTGAACGCGAGCTCAGTGCTTGTTAATGGAGACCTAGGCTCTCCGAAACATGTCGTGCGTAGTGACTAAATACACGTGAGTTTAACCATTTAATTATATTTATGGTTGTTTAGAGACTGTTATTTATTGGCGACATGTAGCATGAAACTTAGGTATTTTTTATCTAGTTTTGAAATATTCTAATAAGTGAGTATGTGTTTCGGTTTGGGGGTAAGATAGCCGGTGTAATTACTGGCATAGATAGAGGCAATCGATCTAAGTCTTCAGGGTTGGCAGCGCATAGGCGATTTTCTGATCGCTATGTGCATGGGCGTCAGTTACTGCTTTCCATCAGGTGAGCTGAGAGCTCAGTTGTCTACCTTCGTCCCGTAAAAAAAAATGTTTTGTATACATAAGTCTTATACTTTCATTAATAATAAAGCATTACGTGTAACAACTCCCAATATAATATATAGCATTGTGATACCTACTCGTACCTGATACCTACTTTAGCATGTTTAATGTTTATACGCCGCATGCAATTTCTATTACATTTAAAATGCCAGTCAATATCTCTCAATATAGATAGACAAGGATGCTTAGTCAAGTTGCCAATCGCTAACGCTTAGTAAGTAGCATATCGTAGTTTACCCTCTCTGTCACTCTTTCATATTAGTGCGACAAAGACAGTTAGCTGCCTTTCGATTACGATTGACGATTAAGCGTTAGCGATTGGCAACTTGTCTAAGCACCCTGGAGTTGCAAGCGTCTATAAGCTACAGTGACCGCTTTCCATCAGGCGGGCCGTATGCTTGTTTGCCACTGACGTGGTATAAAAAAGACCTTATGAAAGTGACCGGGAGACGCTGGATGCTGAGGCTAAACACGAACTAAGAATTGCCAAATTTTATGGTTCTGTCTCTGCCACTCTAATGACGCTTTCTTTGGAGTGACAGAGACAAATCCTCGATATTTTATAATTTCGAAGTTCGGTAGTACGTCAGATCGATTCCAACATAAATAAGTACCTATAGATTTGTTAGCCTCCGTAGCCTAGTTGGTAGTGACCCTGCCTACGAAGCTGGAGGTTCCGGGTTCGAATCCCGGCGAGGGCATTATTTGTGTATTTATTTATCACAAATATTTGTTCCTTGGTCATGGCTGTCTATGTATTTAAGTATCTATATGTATCTATCTATTATATATATCATCGCCTGGTACCCACATCACAAGCCTTAATTGAGCTTACCGTGGGACTAGGTCGATTTGTGTAAGATGTCCCAAGATATTTTATTTATAGATGGTCGTCCTGAACGGTTGGCCTCACCAGTTGCAAGTCATTAAGGGAAACAACAGAGGAAATGGGAGTAGGTACTAGCGTTGAAAACTGCTCTTAATTTAGTTGTAGAATGGTTTTCCCGTAAAATACCATGATGTGGTACATGATAGTTGGTTTTACCTGAATCGGTAGGTACACACTCCGACATATGGCCTAATTAAAGGCACTGGTCTCACCGCGAGTTACTAAGCTAAGCTTTCCATCAGATGGGCTGTGAGCTCAGTTGTCAAACTTCGTCACATAAAAAAAAAGTTCTATATATAAATATAAGTCTCATACTTTCATTAATAATAAAGCATTATGTGTAACAACTCCCGATATATAGCATTATGATACCTACTCGTAAATCAATTTCGCTTTCAATCGTTTGTTGCAATGTTTCCGCAAGATAATAGAACATTAAATAAGCACTTTAGCGTGTTTATGCAGCGTTCAATTTATCTTACGTTTAAAATGCCAGTCAATATCTTTCAATATAGATAGACCCGGGGTTGCAGGCATCTATAGGCTACGGTGACGTACAGTCAAAACAAAATAAGGTGTACACAAAAATGTTCAAAAATATGTCTCAGTGCACTCTAATTCTATGTAATAAGAACGTTGTAACATATTTGAGCGGATTCTTTCGATACTTATTGACGTACAGTCAAGTGCAAACACTTGACTGTACTTTCGGCTTGTTTCACATTCCTCGGATAAATAAATCCATCATATAAAATGATCACTATCCTTTTCCCCTGGCTGATAAATGAAAATAACTAACATTTATCTGATAGATGTTTTTCGTTCAGGTGAAAAAGGCGCTATAAATAAATCGGCTATACATATAATATACTATACATAGCTATTAGCTACTTCCGTCAGAGTGAGTTTAGCAGCAAGCCAAGTGGCCGTCAATCGACAATCGTCCTTTTCTACGATCCCGTATCACGTAGCTGACAATTGTGTACAATCGTCACTGTCAGAGCAAATGTTCATTTTATAGAGCAGTCCATGTTCAAATGAAGTCTGCGCAATGGAAATTGACCCCCGACTGAAACTGCATAAGTGACATTTTTGGCATCAGTTAGAAGATAAACGATCTCGAGATTAAGTATATCTTATTAGGTATTAAATTCTTAAATTCTTCTGAATAATAACGCAGCAAATACACAAGCGTTATGATTATAAATCATAATGTCGGTTGACAGGCCAAACTGATTGAAGTAACAAATACTTTGTATCTCAGTTCCGATTCAGTATTGACATAACTTATATAGGATAATGAAATAACTTTATAAATATGTTTAATAATGAGAAAAGGAACAATTATTGCATTAGTAATCGTCGCATCTATATGATAAAGATATATTTGCACAATAGGTTCAGTGTGTGAATGATATATTGACAAGGAAAAGGTGTATAGTATATATTATACAACTACTAATCAAGGAAAATTGCGATCTTATTACATCACAATCACAGCTTCTTGGGACTGTCGTACAGTTGCCATCAGATTATCGGAGCGACCATGGTATTCAAAAATATTTGAAAATGCACTGAACGCCATGGCAATGAAGGCCTGCGCAGATCTTTTTGAGTATTCTGGCCGCTCTGGTATATATGAAGGCGACTGTATGAATGTTTCTGAATATTTACATAAGAAAGTATTCAGATTTAGTAACTAGTTAGCAAGCCTTGCTTGCTATCGTGAAAATTATTATGCTGTTCTCAGAGATAAGCAAATCTACGTCGACTGTTCGCTCCAAAAAAGGCTTACAATCGTAAAACTTCATGAAAATCGTTAGATCCAGTTCTGAGATTCCCAAAATAAATAAACGAATATACTGGATATGAGAATTACTCGTTTGAAATTTTCAAAATATAAGAAGAAGATGAAACATAATTGATATATACTTAAATTAAAGTTACTAGAATTTAAAACTGAATGTTTTCAGAGTACTTATTGTTTTTACTTTGTTCTTGTAAGGATTACTTGATTTGATAAATGCAATTGTACTTGATAGGTAGGAATGAGCAAGAAATGTTTTTAACACATGTTCAGGTGCTCATTAATTTTATTTGAATCGTTATAACCGAAAAAGTGTGGAAATTTTCGCAGGTAAAGTAAAAAAAATCAATAATTTGACACAGTATTCAATAATTCATCTTATTGTAAATATGATTAGATACTCTATTTTAGCGTTAACGTAGGTATTTAACAAATAATTAAATAATAATTAAACATCATAGGGGAGAGAGGGGACAAACGTAACACTTTGTCCTCTCTCTCCCCTATGATGTTACATTCCATTATAAATTAAGAAATAAATAGTGAACAAGCGTTTTCAATTTCATAAAACCTCATAAATTTTCACATCGGACACGCCTTAAGATGAAGGGACAAAAGTGTATGTGGAACAAATAAAATTATATTATTCAAATTAAAATTAGATAATGGCCAGAATTTATACAAATCGGGAGTCTAGAGATCTAATGGACAGGAATTTGCCCAGCAGTGTGAAACCTTTATAGGCTAAATAAAATAAAATAAAAATTATTTGCGTTACACTAACACGTACTTTAAGATTCAAGGACAGTCAAAGGCAATATAAGGTGTATATAAAAATGCTCCAAAGGTATACTTGTCTAATGCACTGGACAAGTTATTTTCGGCAATAATCCATCCTTCTTATCAAACGACTTCAAAACATTAAAAAAAAACTGACTTCAACCGATTTCTTCACGATCCCATCACCACGGTTTATTTTGGAGTCAAAACATACAGTCTAGTTGAGAACCTCCACCTTTTGAAATCAGTTGAAAAAGGAGAACGATCCATAAACACAATGAGATAGGCTACTGTCACATTCCATTCGCACCAGCATCATGTCATCAAGTAATAGACTCAGTAGCCACCGAACCGCGCGTAGCGACGCCCGCGCCCGCGTTGTGTGTGACATGCTCTGAACAATTGGACTTATTTGAAACATGTCGAAAGTCAAGGTAACGTATTTACTTGTTTTACTATTATAATTTACTATAGGAGCATTCCTGCTGTCCTGTACAAACGCTTATCCCATAATTTGAGTTTTCTTCCGAGTTATTATGTAGTTATATATTTTTCTGAGCAATTTTGAGTCCTCTGAGCTCTGATCACGAAAGAGTTTTCAGTTAAACAGAATTTGTACGGGACATCAGTGGACTTTTTTGTGGAATGTATTATTATACTATATAATTACAATATATAATTGAATAATATACGTAAAAATGTAGTAGCAGAGAAAACACATGGGAAAGGTGTTTTTCGTGTAAAATTTCGTGTGTTCAGTCAGGTTTCGTCTTAACCCTTTAACCATTTAATAGCTGTGTTAAAGCATTCAATTTTAAACCTTGTGTGTTTCTAAATTGATTTGCATTTGTTTTTTATATGACGGCAAATGTTGCCAATACCCAGTAAAGGTTTAATTTTCTGTAGAATGGGATAGAGATATAACGTAATTGAAGTTCATGAGACAAATATATACAGAGTTTTCTTAAATTTGACTAACTTCTGCTGTTCAGATTGTTTTTATACAATACAATAAAATTGTCTACGCATGAAATCACGTCGATCTGCGTGAAAATTTTTTTTTATCAATATTATTAATTTTTAGGCACAACTCGCACTTGACCAAAACTTTGACAATGCCAAATTGTTATCTCAAAAAAACACCTAATGTCTCCTAAGGCAGCTTCCTCGTATCCTCTATAGTTTCCGATTTCCCCATACTGTCCCACTTAAAAAAAACATTCTGTATATCGACACTGGAAATTTGAAGCGATATCAGTTAATTATAAAGATCGATAGAGATTTTTTTCTGAGTTCTATGCAATACAAAGTGTAATTACGACATTTGAAAATTCCAGTGTCGATATAAAACAATAATTAGTATGCAGTTATAATTATATAATAGGTAATAATAAAGAGCATAATCATATGTAAAGATAAAGAGGAACGATGACTTCCGTGAGTAGTAAAAGTAGGGATCATATTTACAAACTGCGCATTCAATACAATATGTACGAGTATGTAATATGTATGTCTGTGTATTCACACGGTCAAAATACACATGTTGATGATTGTCTCAAATGTCTTAATAATTGAGATATATTTAGGTTTCCTCTTATATAACTTAAGTACATTCAAATAAACATATTTACATATATTGGACTTATATTCTATAATTCCCTGGGTGAATCAACTTTTATTTGTGTTATTGCCATGGTTACGGTCGCCTGAGTCACGATGGTTTTATACAAAATTATGCTACTTAAACTATACAAACATGCATTTTGCTGGTGTTGATAAGCCCTTTTCTTAATAGGCCACCTACAAACATCAACAACATGAATGTTTGCATAATTTAAGTGTGTATGTTGCAAATATTTGCATGGCAGATTCTGGTCAAATGTGTGAAACTATTCCAATCCAAACCTTGATATACCATTTGTACCACATTTTAAGCAAAATAAATGTCTTATACTGTATCCTATTCTAAGTAGCATAATTTTGAATAAAACTAGCGTGAATCAGGTGACCGTCACCATGGCAATAACGGACAGACGGGTGTAACGTCATGCCCTAAAGGTCAGGATATAATTAAACGTAAGTTTTCGCGATTAAGGCCCGTTTATCTTTAAAATATGAACGGACAAAAAAGTTGATTCACTCTCCTGCACTATTCATTCAAAATGCACTGGGATTTTTTTTTTGGAACGTAGGACTTCAATGTAAATTCACTAGAGTCTGGCTAATGAAATATTGCACCAACTTTTGGCGGAAAATTCAAAAAATCTAGGGCTGGATGTGCGACCAGCCATAGATTTTTTGAATTTCCCGCCAATAGTTGGGACCTGTACTAGATAGATAATATATAAATAGAATAATAGGTATAGGTCGTAACAAAAATAGTGATTATCCTTTTAAGGGTATATTTATTATTTTTATCAACCGGGAAAAATTGTAAGTTTTTTTTTATAAATAAACCATTACAGACAAAAAATATTTAGAAAATGTTTGAAGCAATTAATTTACCAGGATTCTCTTAAAATTTGTTTCTTGTTAGAAAATTAATTCAATTCGAAGTTATTAAATGAATACATGTTAAAGAAGCAATCTTCACGTTATCTCATAGTTAATAACAATTACAAGAGTTATCAGTTTTAGTAAATATTTACTTTAGAATGTCAACGTTTTTTACTACCTACATCTGCAATTTTATGATTTAACAAGTAAATATAGATATAGAGTGTAACAAAGTACCTACACATACTACGAACGAGAACATTCAGTACCGTGTATAACCGTTTTAAATAGGAAATATATATATTTTCTTTTCGTACGATGTGTTGGTTGGATGACCAGATTGACCGGCCTTATAAATTATAGGCGTGGCTTAAGGTTGTAGTACCTTCGAAACATTAAGTACAAATGTCGGTAGTGATTAGCTTCATAACACCATGGACTAAATTCGCTGTGATTCACGGAAGGTCGTCTGGTGTAATTGGAAGCACGTTGGACCGACAATCCAGAGGAAGCGGGTTCGAATCCTGTGACAACCAGAGTCTTTCGCAGTTGATTTTTTTCTATGGTAAGCACATCTATTACGCCATTGTGGGATTATGTTACATATTAGCAGGGCTAGCCAAAATGTCATTCTGCAATCGTATACGATAAGCGATAAGTCACATGACCAGAATAATGTATGGAAATGGTCACGTGACTTTTCGTACAATCAAAGGCAAAATGAGGTGTATGCAAAAATGCTCAAAAATATGTCCCAGTGCACTCTAATTCTGTGTAATAAGAACGTCGTAACATATTTATGAGCGGATTCTTTCGATACTTATTTTTGCACTTGACTGTACGAATCTCTCATTGTCATACATTTATTACTTATCGCTTA
>JALPQI010019056.1:0-32212 GCA_025490895.1 Thaumatotibia leucotreta
GTCGTCTAGTACCCACATCACAAGCCTTAATTGAGCTTACCGTGGGACTAGGTCGATTTGTGTAAGATGTCCTAAGTTATTTATTTATTTATATGTGTCAAAGACGTCAAATGCTATGGAAAGTCAGCCATATTTGTTTACCTTTTTTTACCTTCAACTAAAAAATTGTATGCATAATCATAATCACCAAATTAAAAATCTATATATATAAAAGAAGAAGCTCCCTGCCAAAGATGCACGCACAGCCTAAACCCCTGGTCCTAGAGACTCCAAATTTGGCACGTAGGTTCCTTTTATAGTGTAGACGAGCACTAAGAAAGGATTTTTCAAAATTCACCTTCTAAAAGGTTGAAATGGGGGTCCAAAGTTTGTATGGCGAAATAAGATTAGTTGAACTATTTTATCCGAAACTTCGCAAGAGTATTCTTTAAAGTAATTGAGTAAAGGTATGTTTAAGGTTTTTTGAAAATTCAACCCCTGAAAAAGGTAAAAAGGGTGACGAAGTGAAAAAATCAAGTTGGGTATCGTTTCTATGGTTTATCGGGACGTAGATCACGAAAATAATAACGATTTAAAAATTTAACGCGGCTGACGTGTAATACTATGTACACGGTTATGGTGTGAAGGGGCAAAATTCGAAAAAAAAACAATACTGTTTTATTATACATGTTCATTTCTGGTTCTAGAGATTCCAAATTTAGCGCGTAGGTTTCTTTGAGGGTGTAGGGGTGCTCTAAAAAAGTTTAAGTCAAAATCCACTCATTAGAGGGTGCAATGGGGGTCTAACCTCGTGAGGCCCTGAGTCATATATATATTACATAACATTTTGCCTTTATAGATATGGTGTCAAAGTTAAAATTCGGTTGAAGTAAGTGACGTCACCAGGCCTCAGGAGGCTAAAGTTTGTACGGGGAAACTTGACTATTTAAACTGTTTTATCCGAAACTTCAAAGGAGTATTCCCAAACATAAATGACCAAAGACATGTTTTAGGGTTTTTTGAGAATTCAACTCTTGAAAGTGGTAAAAAGGTTAAACAGTAAAAAAACAACATGGTTATCGTTTCGCTGTACCCATGTGTACGTGAAATACCATTTCTTCTGTTATGGTCTCATAATATATACGGGCTTGCGGGTTATGAGAGGGGTATCGTTTTTGTGCTTATTTCTGATTCAAAAAATTCTAAATATAGCATGTTAACCAACGTTACTAATTTACGGTACGATGTTGAGGTAGGTACAAAAAGTGAGAAGCTATCACATCTAAAATTTCTAGAGCTTTGATTTAATATTGATAAAAATCGATACCGAGAAGATGAAATGTTCTTCATATGGAATTTGAAGTCAAAATTGCAAGAAAAGTTCGCCATCTTGAATTAAGGTCTTAAGTTTAATACGACCGTGATAAAAATTGATAGAATGCGGCCGAACCGCGGGTAAAGGCACCATCCGCCACACTTAAATCGGTTAAGGCAAACGCGAGATAATCGGGGGAAAAATTTAACACGCAGTGAATAGATATTAGTACGCGGGCGAAGCCGCGGGTAACCGCTAGTAACGATATAACCGAAACGAGTTTTTGACAAGCGTTTATCACTACATAGTATAAAATAAAGTCACTTTTTCTGTCCCTATGTCCCTTTGTACGCTTAAATCTTTAAAACTACGCAACGGATTTTGATGACATTTTTTTAAATAGGTAGAGTAATTCAAGAGGAAGGTTTTTATGTAGGTATAGTACCCGTGCGCAGCAGGGGCGGGACGCTAGTTACAATTAATGCAAAAGTAAGTAAAATATTAATGAATTCTCCTTGTGACCAGGTGTATCTGTATGTGTATGTGTATTACGAACTAATGCTCTTATTTATTCATAAACACTAACTCATGAATAAATTGGCGAGGAGACGAATAAATAATTAATGCTTGATCAATGCCATATGTTCTATATGCATTGTGTGTTTATTTAGTGATCCCTGGTTATACATTACAATACGAAAGTCATCAATTTAGCAGTAGAGGAAAATAAATAATAAATAAATGTCTTAGGACAGTCGAAGACAAAATAAGGGGTATACAAAAACGTTCAAAAATATGTCCCAGTGCACTCTAATTCTGTGTAATAAGAACGTCGTAACATATTTATGAACGGATTCTTTCGATACTTATTTTTGCACTTGACTGGACATCTACGTAGGTTGCCCTGAAAGTTTCGGGAATCGGAAAAAATACGCATTTTAATGAAATAAAAGTACTTTTATTGTTTTTCAAAGTATTCTCCTTTGTGTTTAATACACTTTTTCATTCTCTGAAACCAGTTTTTAAAACAGTTATTGAAGTCTGAAGTGGGGGTTGACAAAATGGCCATTTTATAAGCGTCGACTGCATCTTCCGCGGTCTGAAAACGCTGACCACGCAACCGATTCTTTATTTTCGGGAAAGTAAAAAAATCGTTGGGACTTAGGTCGGGGCTGTATGGAGGATGGTCCAGTAATTTGACGTTTTCGCCCTTCAGATAGTCGTCTGTTTTCTGAGCGGTGTGAGGGCTGGCATTATCATGGTGTAGTATAATACGGCGGTTAGGGTTAGTTTTTCGCAGTTCAGCAAAAACAATCGGTAAACAAACGCCTATATACCAATCGGCATTGACAGTTCTTCGATCTTCAAGAGCGATAGTCGCCACGTGACCCGATTTGGAGACAAACGTGGCTACCATTTTTTTGATCGTGCTGCGAGAACGAACAACTTTTGTCGGCTTCGGTTCGTCTTCGTAAACCCAAACTCGAGATTGGTTTTTCGATTCAGGCTCATATGCGTAAATCCATGATTCGTCACCTGACACAATACTAAAAACGGCATTTGAGCTTCCTACATTAAATCTTTTTAAAGTTTTGCGGCACCAATTGACACGTACCGTTTTCTGGTCGTCAGATAACAAGTGAGGAATCCACCGGGAAAATAATTTCCGCACGCCCAACTCTTGTTGTAAAATAACTTGTACCTGACTCATTCCAATGCCTAAAGTCTCCTGAATCTCCCGATATGTAACATGCCTATCTTCCTTTATCAGTTGGCGAACAACATCGATGTTTTGATCGGTAACGGCCGTTTTCGGTCGACCCTCACGTCATCCGCAAGAGACACACGGCCACGTTGGAATTCCGAATACCACCTGTATATGGTCGTCTTTGAAGGTGCTGCACTACTAAAAGCAATAGTTAATCGGTCTCCACATTGTTGTTGTGTTAATCCACTTTTAAAGTCATAATAAATCATTGCTCTAAAACTTTCGCGGGACAGCTCCATTTTCACCAGCGACTCAACGACTTTAAAAAACAATTGAAAATCGGACATTGTTTTTTTTTTCTAAGTGGCCAGTGTTTTCGAATAATGAGACTATGCTTGTAAGAAAGAGGTATAACACATGTCAAATATACGTTCCTAAGTATTAAATTCCCGAAATTTTCAGGGCATCCTACGTAACACAAATAGACCTAGCCTCATGGTAAGCTCAAGAATGTGTATTTATAGTCTGTGAAACCAACTTTGACATTAATCTTTTCTTTTTTTAACCGACGTCAAAAAAAAGAGGAGGTTCTCAATTCGACTGATTTTTTTTTTGTATATTGACATACTTACATACAAAAACCGATATCTCCGATAATCGTGAACCGACTTTAATTTTTTTTTGTGATCGAACATATATAACCCCGTGATGGTCCCGCTGGCACCAAGTTGGGGTCTGATGATGGGATCTTAGAGATATCGAAGGATCTCTTCAAATGATATAGGTACATGTACAGCGCTTTTGGTAATTATTATTCATTTACAAGAATTTGCATTCAGAAAGTAGGATTTGAGGAAACCAATGATGGAAACAAATCAGAGATCTTGGAGAAATCGGTTGAAGTCCGTTTAAAAAATAATAATTTGGTGATTATTTGAGTCAATAACATTAGGGTAAGAAAGAGACGGTATGATTGTACTCTATATGTGCCTAAAGTGAGTAAAACCATATTCAAATTCTTTGTGTTCGAATGTACAGTCAATGGCATAAATATCTAACTCTTTTTTACTTATCTCTGGAGCATAAGGTTTAAAATTGTATATATATTTATGCCCTTGACAGTCCTCTGTCCGTTGAGAATAAAGTTTACAACTTTGTAAACTGAAACTCCCCGGCGGCTCTCGACAGTCTTTTTAAGCGTACAGTTTGGAAGTTTCTAGAAATATAACAGTATCGCTGAAGGATTATTTGGAAACTTCGCGAAAGTTCGATTGTTATTGCGCCCGACGCGGTCGTTTTTAGTCCTTTGTAGCGGTATTGCAGTGGTATTGAAAATAAGAAACATTGGGCAGCGAAATGTATAGCGCTCTATTTCAGTGCAAATTCTGATTAGGAATAATTAAAAACCGACTGCAACCGACTTGGTGATAGTGTCATCTCGGGTTTAGGTACACCAGTCCGAATAAAAAAAAAAAAAGAAAATTGGTGAACTATAAACACACGTACATCTTTTGTTGCATTCACAATAAAGATAAAAGATGAGCTTAAAGTTGCAGAATATATATTATGTTAAACGACTATTTGACGATTGGTCGTGTATACATATTTTTTGCACTTTGTACCTCAGGTACAAAGTGTAAAAAAATTGTAGTTATCCTTTTAAGAGCCCAGTCCGTATCATATTCTGAATAGACAAATAGGATAAATATTTTCCATATAAGAATTTATTTTGTATGGGGCCAGCCCATCAGATTTCTTTTTTTTGCATAATATTTTTCCTCTTATTTTTTATATTCAGAAAACAACCGGGAAGGGTCCTTAAACGGATCACACTATATAGATATATCCACATAGGGATTGTTCAAAAATTATGTGATCGATTTTGCGGGGGAGGGAGGGGGTCAGCAAAATATAACGAATCATAACACTCTGGATCGGAATTATAACTAACGTGAGACTCAAACATATTTAAATATTTAGCAAACGGGTTACTCACGATTTCCTGTTTTTAATTTGAACCTTGTTCTATATGTAAATTGGTAAGAATTTCGTTTGTTTCAAAAAGTAATGAACAAAAGAAATTCTACTTTAATTGGTTCACGAAAGATACAAATTGGATTGCAACAACTATGTGCATTGTAATGTATATTGTGTCTTACGAGGTTAAAAAATTGCCGAAATATGATCACATGATTTTTCAACGAGCCCATAGATATCTGCCACATTGATTAGATTGATTAGCGATACTTGCTTACCTTAGTAAGGTCCATTCCAATTTTGACCTGTGAGAGCAGGTGGGTGACAACGGAGCCGTGGTTCTCCATCGAGCCCAGCTCGCTGTCTGACTCCTCCTCGTATAACGCTGCAACAAATATCGTCATCATTATATCAGCCGAAAGCTACTGCTGAACATAGGCCCCCAAAGATTGCCACAATGATCGGTTCTACGCCTCCCGCATTATACACTGTGTTTTTTTTAATTCCGTTAAATTTAACAGGCTGCTTGGTACGTCAATTGGAGCTACCTGGGATATTGATTTTAGTCGAATTCGAAAAATAATTTTTTTTCGTTTTCATACATAATAATTAGTGAAATGGTAAGTGTGAGAGAACCTTAAGAATAAGATCTCAGATGACTGACGGCACATGTCAAAATAAGTTTCATTAGGATGTAATAAAGGTTGCAATACACCTGTTCAATCATTACACTTATTTTTTAAATAACTCAATAACAGTAAGAGTTAAGATAGTAGTTTCTTAGACAAAGTGATAATTTTTGACCTAAATAAGCTTCCCTTTAATATAACGGAAATCAATAAAAACACGGTGTATTTATATATATATATATATACACTTTAATATTTAGGGTAGGGTAGGGTACCCAAAGGGTAAAAGGGGACTCTATTACTAAGGCTCCGCTGTCTGTCTGTCCGTCTGTCACCAGGCTGTACCTCGTGAACCGTGATAGTTATACAGTTAAAATTTGTACAGATGCTGTATGTCTATTGCCGCTATAACAACGAGTGCCCCCATCGCCTTTTTTCACTGCCAAAAAATGTTACACAAAATTTAACTTCGTAACAAAAAAATTATGACGTTGTTTTCATTAAAGGCTTTTAACTGTATGTATAATTTTATTGCAATTCACATTGGCATCATAAATTGTGTCAATAAAGGGCATTAGGGCGATTTCATTATTACATTACTTTAACACATCAGGATAATCGTTGACCTGAAATGAGTATGTCTTTCTTAAAGGGCAAGGTCGTGGATAGTGCCCTGTCATGTTCTAATGATTGTGTATAGCGTAGGTACCTAAATCATAATAAACTTGTAATAACACAAAACACAATCATTATTAAAACGATACTCATTTACATAACTGTGTGGCTATTAATTACAATTTAGTGTATCGATTTTGACATTACAGTTACATTTAGTATGTATTGTCATAGTCAATCAATTTATTCGCGGTACTCAAATCTGTACAATTTGCATGCAGAAGTGTACAATAACTTAGTTGACCACAAATTGTATTCGAAGGGTCCACGGACATGTTTAGTCCTTCTAAAAGTCAGGGCAATATTTGCTCCATAATGTATTATAAGTAAGGCTTTTCCTTCTGAAATTTGAATTGACTAGACATGTTATTTCCGTGGACCCTTCATTTTAAAAATACAGTATTTACTTCACGGTTTTTGATATTTCCATAAAGCTACACATAATTCCAACTCTTCCCGTGGTTGTCATAAGAGTAGACTAAGGGATTAAGTGTCACTGATCATTAGCCATGTGGTGACGGCAGTAAGAATACATTTGTCACCACCCCAACTCCTCCTGCGGGTGTCGTAAGAGTCGACTAAGGGATTGAAGTGTCACTGACCATTATTTGATAAAAGATTGATGATGGGCAGCAGACATCATAGCGGACCCACACTGAAAAAAATGCCAAGTTGGATTTATCAGATCTTGCGTAATTCTAACCGGAAATTAGGGTTGATTGGGTCCTATCACATTTTTTTTTTATTTTACCAAACTTTTTATGTTGTTCTTTTCAAATTAATTTGGTTGATTAAGTACACCAGTTTTTTGTTGAATTCACCAGTTGTTTGGTTGTACAATGTTATTTGTTGACTTAGACCAGAACTCTGGTTTACTTTTATTACATATATCAAAGTTTCGTTATACGAGTATAGCCAACCTAATAGACTAGCGGCCCATGCTGAAAAAAATATGGGTCATTTGAACCACCAGGTGACCTATCTAGAACGATATAAGAGCATAAAATAATAAGATTCAGCACTATGCCGTCACTTGTAAGCTGTCCAACTGACTCCTGGTAAGAATTTAAAAGTACAGGTAGAGTGAGTACATTTTGGTCATATATTTTTGTACAGCATTCTTACCACCGATAGATCCATGAAAAATAATAAGAAAACGCACAGTGCCGTACAAAAATTGTGAGCCACAAAGTCTGATTTTTTTTTATTTTCCGACAATCAACAGGGTAAATTTGGTCATTTGATTTTGTACGGCATCTATGTCATATTATTTCAATACTGCTTCTAATCCATTATTCCGCAACGCCGTACAAAAATCATGTGACAAGGGGAAAAAATCGAGGGTTGCAATCCCTTCTCTTTCCGTGGTCCAGGGGGTGATTTGACACAACATGAAATAAATTTATTTTGAAAGTATTTTATGCATAGATAATATTTTTTCATATGCCGTATATTTTCGTTAGTCCAAAGGGAAAAAAAACTGTACGAATTGTAAGGTGTTTTTTTTTATACGGCATGGTGCACGGCACGGCTGGTGGTTCAAATGACCCATATTTTTTCAGCATGGGCCGCTAGTCTATAAGTCACTTTGGTAAATATTTTTTTCAGTGCAACATGTACTGCGATCGTCATCATAGCAAAGTCGCGATGGGCACTCTTGGGCAGTACCTCCTAATATTTTTACATATGCCGTATATTTTCGTTAGTCCAAAGGGAAAAAAAACTGTACGAATTGTAAGGTGTTTTTTTTTATACGGCATGGTGTACGGCACGGCTGGTGGTTCAAATGACCCATATTTTTTCAGCATGGGCCGCTAGTCTATAAGTCACTTTGGTAAATATTTTTTTCAGTGCAACATGTACTGCGATCGTCATCATAGCAAAGTCGCGATGGGCACTCTTGGGCAGTACCTCCTAATGCGTCCATCCGTATTATTTATAGGAGAGGCAATGGACGCTAATGATATGAAGTCACGGGAAACAGCTAGTAAAGTATATTTCCACAAGGATAAGTGATGTTCACTCGAGCGGGGACTATTTCACGCACGTAGGGGGTACGGATGTAACACATGTGTTGTGGAGGCAAATTGGCGCATGCCAATTGTAAGGATTCGCTTTCAAAGGAATAGTTGAACAAGCGAATTTCCTTTGCTTTGTGAAAGTAAAGTTAGAATAGTGATGAGGTAATTTTCATATTCCCATTACATCACAATATTACATACAATATGTATTACAACCATATCCCTGATTATATTAAAGCTGAAGAAAGAGAGACAGTATACGTGAACAAGTTGAAGTCATTCCTGTCACAAAAAGCATATTATTCGGCCAAAGAATTTTTAGATGATAAAGACATCTAAATATTCATGAATGTAACAAATAATTTTACTTTTATTTGTCGCTATGGATTTTTTGTGAATAAACTTAGCTTAAGAACATGTTGCCATACCCTGCCAGAGTCCATGTGTAGGTACTATAATTATTTTTGTAACAACTAACAGTCATACCATAGTGCAATAAATGATATTATGATAATGATTATGACATCATCAGCCTATTGACTTAATCGCCTAAGTTAAGATTGATAATATTTAAAGTTTAAATCGATATATCATTTAATTAATAAATTTAAAACAATAACGAGCAAACAAACATGTTGTATAAAATTTGTACATGTCAAGTGATTTAATGTTACCAATAAAATGGTTAATAGGTAGGATTACTTTCACGCTTGAACTTATTTTTACGCGATTCTTTTTGTACTTAATTATAAGATCACTCAATGGTTTTAATTGTGTCTTCGTTGGAATCTGTCTGTTATGCAGTCCACTGCTGGACATAGGCCTCTCCTATTACTTGTGTGTATGGACGCATTAAGGTGCATTCAGACCAAACGAACATTCGCTATTCTAACCCCCCACTTTACGTAATTCGATCGTTACACAAAACGTGATTGGTTGATTTCGTAGAGCGAGGGATAGAACAGCGAATGCTCTTTTGGTCTGAATGCACCTTCGGGAGGTTTGCCCGCTGGGCAAGCGGCTTAACCATCGTAGTAGTGTCCACAATGAGGATTCTGCATGCTGCTACCCAATCTTCAATAAATTAATGGTGACGCTTAAATTCCTTAACCGACCCCTCTTACGACACCCACGCGAAGAGTTGGGGTGGTGATAAACGTATTGCGACGTGCTACCATACAGCATTTTCATATTCAAGTAATGTCCTCATCGTGCAACTAAATAAAATAGCTCTTTGATTTTTTAACCATTATGCAAACCTTTTGGCAAATTCCAATTCAGTTAATTTTATTATTTCTACTTTCATTGTTTTGTACCCAACCTATGTATTAAGGCTACATGCCAAGTTTCATGCTGAGCCGGGCAATAGTAGATGCCAAAAATTAGAACAGGGGTTTTCCCCAAACAGTAAAACTCTTAACTGTACATAGATGAATCTTATTACAAAGGCCATAAGGTCTACCAATAGGCAGTTAACAGTGTGGGCGAAGATACAGTACCAGGCTATGAAGTTTACACATCGGTCACTGAAAAGACTAGGCTTCATAGAGCATTGTTCCTCTCGAACTTATGTGACGTTTAATATTATTTGTCTCTTTCTAAAGACCGATGTTCAAACTTTATCGCCGGTTACTGTACAGATGTAGTGCAAAATTCTTTCTCTTCGGCTTTTCACGGAAACATCCGAATTCATATGGCTGTCACAATGAACTTCAGTATATATTGCCATGAGGAGATTAATTCGGGCGTTTCCGTGAAAAGCCGAAGAGAAAGGATTTTGCATTACATCTGTACCTAGTTTACTGATTAGACACGTGCATAATTTTCTTCTCAAATATCTAATTTTATGTAGACACTTTATTTCGTTTTGGACGCCACTGAAGAAATTTAAGACTAGGACCGAAAGTAAACCTCTAGAAAAGTCTATACCTCAGTCGGGAAGGCCCTCTTTCTTGGCCTCTGCAGAATCGCTATTATGGATTTGCTAGCGAAATATTGCGATGTGATTCTCTTAGGAGCTGAGAGCAATTTCCTCTTTTTAAGACCCTTATTTGTTAGAAACAAACAAACCAATGGGTCATTCCAGGTGAAATCAACAAATCGAGTGTGCTGCATGGTTTCTGATTTGAATTAAAAAATTTGAGGATATACTTCATGGTGGCAGAAGTGCTGAACCACCACCAGTTTTCTTTTTTATCTTTTAGTTTCCAAGTTTTGCCCTTTCAAAATTCAGAGTGGGGTCAAATTCCTGGTTGTGGAAAAACAGACATAACTTTTTTTTTATAAAAGGTAACGAAATAATGATTAGTTTGTTTGATTAGGTAAGAAATGTTGATTTGATACTGTATGCCATAATGTATCTGGATTAACTACAAAAAAAATGGCGACCATCCGAAATGAACACTTAATCGGTCAATTAGTGCAATTTTCAATTGGTTCTTGAGCCAACCCTGGTGCATATCAAATATAATTTTATTCTAAAAAATAAAGTACTTGCCGTGTTCATCTTGTAAAATAAATATAAATGTGTTAGAGCAACTACTTGTAATAGAAAAATATAAATGAAAATTGAGATTTTCGAAAAATGCTCATGTTTGACTCTAAAAAAATCAATGTGGAAGATAAAATAATATTTTCATTTTAATCATTAATTAATTATAGATGATATCTTATTTAATTAGATTTCGAAAAAAAAGTTTTGTTATTTTGCCTATTTTCCGAAATACGATTTTTTTAAACTGCTCATCTAGTGCATTTTTTCTCTTGTTATATTTATGCAGATTAAAATATAAATATGACCTTCAACTTTTAAAGGCCTATGAATTCAATGAGAAAATATTGAATTAAATCCAGACGATTGAAATTGACTGTATACACCATGCCCGTTAATGAACCGAAAAAAATTAACCCCATATTTCTAACTGCTTTTAGAAAATATAATGACATATGAAAAGATCTGGATTGGGCTTAGTTTCAGAGATAATGACATCTTTCTTTAGAAATGTTTTTCATAGTAGTTTGTAAAGAAACGTATTTTTAGACTGCAATGTTACCAACAAAACTTTTAAATTCACTGAAAATACGTTATAAACACTATAAATATGTAAAAACCAAAAGTTACACTGGTGAAACTACAGTCTAAACTACGTTTTTGCACAAATTATTATGAAAAATATTTCTGGAGAAAGATGTCATTATCTCTGAAATGAAGCCAAATCCAGATGTTTTCATTTGACACTATAGTCTTTAAATGTAGTCAGAAATACATGCTTTAAATATTTCCGGTTAGTAACGGGCACGGTGTATAAAGTAAATTTCGGTCATGGAAATTTTATTTCATATTTTTCCATCGAATCCATACTTATTTTAAAGTTTAAGGCCATATTTATATTTTAATCTGCATAAATACAATAAGATCAAAAAGGCTCGAGATGAGCAGTTAAAAAAATCATATTTCGAAAAATAGGCAAAATAACAAAACTTTTTTTTCGAAATCTAATTAACGAAGACATTAGCTATATTTTATGATCAAAATCCAAATGTTATTTCATCTTCCACATGGATTTTTTTAGAGTCAAACATGAGCATTTTTCGAAATTCTCAATTTTCACTTGTATTTTTCTATTAGAAGTAATTGCTGTAACACATTTATATTTTTGTAACAAGATGACTACAACAAGTACTTTATTTTTCAGAAAAAAATAATCTTTTATATGCACCAGGGTCGGCTCAAGAATCAATTGAAAATTGCAAAAATTGGCCAATCTGGTGTACATTTCGAGCGGTCGTAATTTTTTTCGTAGTTGATTCTGATTAATTTTGTTATTTAGTGTATTGTTCACATTTCTTGCTTAATTCAACTAAGTAATAATTTTTTCGTTACCTCTTATAGAAAAAAAGTTAGGTCTGATTTTGTACAAGCAGGAATTTGACCCCACTCTTAATTTTGAATGGGCAAAACTTGGAAATTAAAAGATTAAAAAGAAAACTGGTGGTGGTTCAGCACTTCTACCACCATGAAGTATATCCTCAATTTTTTTCATTCAAATCAAAAGTCATGCGGCACACTTTTTAGTTTAAATTTGTTGAAATCAAATGGAATGACCCCAATATACAATCACTTTTATTACTGTGATTTTGCCATGGGTGTAGACTGTAGACTTTTTAACCCGTAACCATGGTAACGAGTGTCACCAAAGAGTTGATTCACAATGTTAGTTGTATATTCGGTGTCGGTTCGAGCCTTCAAGGCCTGTACATTAATCAGTTTTGTTTCAGTCTGGCCTCTAGACTTGCGTGTTTCACGTTCAGACTCTCAAGGTTGACGCATTTCTACTTTGTTGAAGTATATTATTTAATTCATGTAAACATTACTGGCTAAGACTACGTCTAAGTCCCCAATCGCTAACGCAAAGTCGCGAATGAAACAACTATCTTTGTCACACTAATAATAAAACCGGCCAAGAGCATGTCGGGCCATGCTCAGTGTAGGGTCCCGTAGTTTTTCAAAAACGTGTTTTTCGAAATAGTTTTATTTTAAAGTATTCTATAAGCCCACTATTCATGATTTTTTTCATATTTTTTGGACCCACGGATCAAAAGTTAGAGGGGGTAGACACAATTTTTTTTCTTCTGGAGCGATTATCTCCGAAAATGTTGACTTTAGAAAAAAGTTTCGTTTAATTAGCTTATTTTTTTAAAGAGACCTATTCAATGATACCCCACACTATAGGATTACAGCAAATAAAAAAAATCATCCCCACTTCACCAATTTCTAGTATTAACGTTCCGTCTTTGCCATTTTGGCTACGGAACCCTAAAAAAGACTGACAGAGAAAGCTACGCTACTGAGCGTTAGCGTAGCTATATCAATCTGCTCCCAATGTCTCATCATATCTTTCCAAAATAGAACGACGAAAGAGAAAATTGGATTCAAATCTCTCGTAACCCTAAACGATATTACAAAGCAACGCATAGAATCATAAGCCTCCTAATTTGTATTTATGAAGACAAAGCCACGGTACAACCGAGCCATAATTCACGCACAAACAATATTGCTTCATACGTGTCAACCCCACCTGTTGTTCCCATAGCTGATGCGAAATTTGCAGATTTCGAAGTTCGCGGTAGGGCCGCAATACACATAGTGTTGCGGGTGCAAAGTGACCACGAATATATAAAATCGAGAATAGATAGAAAATTTATTCCTTGAAATGGGTTAGTATCATGGCGTCTAATTAGCAACTCGCCTATGAGGCTACTCGTTTAGACGAGCTTTTAAGTCGCACTTTTTCTTTTATGTAGCAAAAGCAGCTGGTCTACAATTTTTTAAGAATCAACTCGTCTAAGTTGCCTGTTGTCTATTTCGCTTCTTGTCTGAATAACGGGACCGGTTATTATTTTTAGGTTTATTTTATAGGTTCCAGCAGTAGACGTCTCCTGGCCCTCAGAACTATATATTTTTTTATTTATTAAAGTTCCAAAAACATTTTATTTAACGCAGAGTTTCATGTAACTTAACTGCTATTTACAGCCAGAGCTCGGGCCAATTACAACAGTAGGTACAATATTAATGTTAATAATATGTAAGTAAATAAATAAATAATCCAAACGTCCAAGTTATTGTTGGAACCATCCACGGACAAAACGTTTAAAATATAACGTTACAAAACAAATGCAATTCTGTTCCAGTTTTACTTTCCATCGGATATCAGTATGCTTATATCAGTATGCTTTTTAATAGTTATCTTGGTACTTGACGATAGTCTCCGTACTTATTTCAAAAACTTGAGCTTCTTTCTCGATTAATTTATCTATCAATATTGAAATATATATTATCAAACCGCAATCAGAAAGGATTTCGAAAATACTGTTGACACAACAAATGATACAAAATTTACCAAGAAAAGTGTTGTTTACGTAGTGAGTGATTAATTAATCTATTGTCTGTAAGTCTCTGCACTTAAACTATGGATATATGAATAAAACTATGAATATATCCTAAATTTACTTATACACTGTTGTGTAAACAGTACTTTCAAATCCCATTCTAATCGCGGTATGATAACAACTTGTTGCTCAACCGAATAACATCTAGGCATTTATGAACAGTACAATGTGTATACGTCTGCCTTAGGAAGCATTGAAAGCAACAAGAACTGCGTTATCAGGTTGGTTAGGGCTCGTAAACAATTTGCATACATTGCGTTCCGAATTGCGGTTGTTGATCCGTATGTTTCCTTGTGATATTTTTTTATAGTTATCCACGCCGTAATCGGCGACGGCGACCGCTACTTGCGAGCGTGAGCCCTAATGTGGCTTGCAAAGCCGAACTTCTTAAACACCCGATCACATGGAACACAGTAAAGTTCACCAGAGCTATTATACGTGTAGTTATATGTGGGCTTGTGGCGAGATTTTCGAGCTTGACGTTTAGCGTCCAGTTCAGTAAGACGGGTCTCCTCAAAATGATTGACTCGCGTCTTGACAAGCGAATGCCATTCGGGATGCAGAGACGCAGATTCCTCCCACCTGTGCGTGGCAATGCTACTGGCCTTGTGATATGCTAACACGGTGGCTTGTACAAGGACACATTAATTTCACATAATTATGACAAGTCAAGTGTAACGAAGTAGGTTCCACGCTATCACGCACGCGATAGTGACGTGTATATTAATCCCAACTATCCCAAGTACAAGTATATAGGTAAAAAACTTAAGTAAGTCATCTGTTGTGTAGTAGTGATCTATTCAAATATACAATAAGTACATGTTTCAAATGCGAACACAAACAAAACAAATGCCTATGTGGATACATTACAACCACATATAACAGGAGCTTTTCTTTTTCTTTTTAGGAACTTTTTCACCTATGCTATACTTACAATACGCAACAGATCTTATGAATAATATTTTTTCCCAATAATTCTATGAGATATTTTTTGCAACATTGTTAATACTAAATTCTTTATTTTTCATATCAAGGATATTAAATTTAACAAATAATTATTCATACAGTAATAAATAAAGCATAGGTATTTGTACCTATATGATAATTACTTGGCAATGTGAAACATACCCATAGCGAAACAACTTTAAATTTGACGCTCCGCGCCCTGGCTCCGATCTCCGATCCTCCCGTAGACTTAAACTGATTGTCCCCCGACATCGAACTAGTTTCGTGTCTTATTCTTACACGGTCCGCGCAATACGGCTTTGGAATGATCTCCCCCTATCGATACGACAGGCTCAGAGCAAGTTCTCTTTCAAGCGCATGTTGCGCAAGCATCTCTTGGACAAGGTTCAGGCATCGTACTGTTTCACAGTACGATGATCAATATGTATTATATTTATGTATATTTGTGTAAGTTTATTAAATTGCATATAATATTTGTGTATGTTTATTGCTGTTTAGTGATTTTAGTGTTTTTTTTGTTTTCTTACTTTACGACCCTGCACCAACTTTATCTTTCTGTGTGTCCCAATGGTTGACTGGTAGAGAATGGCTTATGGCATTGAGTCCGCCTTTTGTACTCCTGTTTAGTGCAATAAAGTTTAAATAAAATAATAAATAAATAACTTGTAACTAAATTTAATTCATCTGATGTATCAACGTGATTTGAAGCCTAAACTGCGGCTCTACCGCGAACTACGAAATCCGCAAATTGCGGGGATTTTTTCTGTCATTCTAATGACGCCTTGGTTGGAATGACAGAGACAAATTCTCCAAATTTACGAACTTCAGTGTTCGCGGTAGCAGGCCTGAGAGTAGTGACTAAAAATACAACGCTTACGCCGCTTACCTGTAAAATTATGACTATATTATAAGATATTCTTTAGGTATATACCGTTGGCAATAGTATAGGTACTCCAACGCCTTCGGCGAATATATGGATAGCGATTTGAGTACATAACACGCTCGCAACTCGAAACAAAGCCCTGCCCTGCTCGATAACAAACACGCGATACCTCCTTATAACTTTATTCTGCTTACGGGTGAAATGTATTATTAACAATGTGCGAAACAAATGGGTGAATATCTGGGCGTTGCAAACGCCTAATTTTGATGGTATCATTTTTACCGAAGTTTCTATTCAATGAGCTACTTAGTCATTTGAAGGAGGCGCGGTACCTTATACAAATGACGAAGTATAACATTGAGACAAATTAGGCGGTTGTAACGCTCGGATATTCATCCAAATATTGGTAATGTCCTATTTTGCGTGTACCGTTCCTTAGGTTAAGGTTGACAGGTAGAGAATGTCTTACAGCATTAAGTTCGCTTTCAGTACCTTTAAGTTTTACTTTTGTGCAAATCAATAACATTATCTTCCTGGATGTTTTATTTTATTGGGGATATCGACTTAGTTTTCTTATTTGCGAAAACCTGTAATTGTCTTTGGTGTTGCACATTGTTTTTGTATATACAGCTGTTGGTTTTCTGAATAAAATAAAATAAAAAAGTATTTTTTTGCATCACGTCATTTTAATTTTGCCTTTCATTAATGCCTTTAGGATTTGGAAGGGAAGTCCAATGATTTAGGAGAACGCATATGAATAAATAAGTATCGATAGACATGTTCCAGTTGATTAAATAGATGGCTTAGCAAGCTTTATTGGAAATCCCCACCACAACAACTAACGTGACACTGATTATGAACCTAATCTAAAATGATTATTTTATTATCTGTATTGTAAAGTCTGTAATATTACGTTACTAATAAATAATGAACCTAACGTGACCGTAATATGTGTAATATAACCAGGAATTTGGACCGTTCCTAAATCGATTGTTAACAAGAACTGAAATTCGCGGTAAGTTTATTGACCTATTCGTATTGTTATCCAAACCAATTTGCAAATGAAGGGCGTTGAATATTAGAACTATCCTCTTACGGTCGAGCCCAGGTCAATTTATTTTGAGCGTCAATTGGTTTACACGTTAATCACTAGGCTTATAGATCGACTACAAAAAAATTGGCCTTAAGGCCTTAATTGTGTTACGAAAGCTAGTCATACAAACTATGTGGTATAATGGTCAAAATTCTTTTTGTTGTCTTATTTTGTGGACCTAAAAACGTGACGCAGTGGTGATTCTTGTATGAGATGATGTTTTGTTTTCAATTTCTGATGTATGGATTAAAATCTAGCGTGAAAAAGAAATACAAGTGCACCGGATTTTTTTTGTATACTGAGTCGAGACCGCAACTAAAAGCATGACAGAGTGGTATGAAACAAGACAACGAAAATAATTTTGTCCCATAATAACCCGCCAACAAACTTCGGCAGCGGTAAAAGGCGGAAAATTTAAAATATATACGTCCCAAATTGTTGATCGCTCATAGAAAATTCGTCATTTTTCAGTGCCAAGACTTTTAATTACAATTATTTTGCAATCGATCCTTACGGTGGGTTTAAATATATCGTAGCGTCCAGAGTCTTCAAAAATAACTGAACACGCCTCTATAGTTATGGCAATAAAGGCGTGTTCAGATATTTATGATAGTGTGTGCCACTGCGAAACATCATGCGCAGCGCAATTCACTGTTCACATGCAAATTGTTAATATAACCAAGCAAATTTTTGTTTTGTGCCAATAAACATTTCTTATTCTTATATACGAGTATATGTAGGGTCATCATCATCATCATCATCATCAGCCTATGATAGTCCACTGCTGGACGTAGGCCTCTCCTATTAACTATGCATACAGACGCATTAGGAGGTAAATGCCCATAATCGCCACGCTGGGCAAGCGGATTGGCGATCGCAGTAATGAGTCCAGTCCACTATGATGACGCCATTCCATATCCATTATGTAGGGTCACCACAGGATTATTGCGCAATATGTCGCCGCGAGATAGACTATCCATCCATCTTTTATTTATACATATAGGTAGTAAAAGATGGAAGATCTATCTCCCGACGACATACTGACATACCAATCATGTGCTAAGCATACTGATGGCGACTGTACACTTGTACAGTCGACGTCGAAGATATCATTACGGTTTAGGTGCCAATAATATATTTACACGACTTTATTGCCTTGACATTAAGGTCGTGTAAGAAGACGTGTAAGATTTGGCCGTGTGGTGACGGCAGTAAGAATACATTTGTCACCACCCCAACTCTTCCCGCGGGTGTCGTAAGAGCCGACTAAGGGATTAAAGTGTCACTGACCATCCTTTGATACAAGATTGATGATGGGCAGCAGCGTCATCAAAGTGGACACATTACTGCGATCGCCAATCCGTTTGCCCTGCGTGGCGATTATGGGCATTTACCTCCTAATGCGTCTATACGCAATTACGCATAGTATAGTTAGTAGGAGAGGCCTACGTCCAGCAGTGGACTGAGATAGGCTGATGAAGAAGAAGAGGTAAACTCACCGTCATAGTCGATTTCTCCATCTCGAGTCCTAGGCAGATCGACGGGCGGCGCCGAGTCGGACTCAGGCGCGCCCTCTGCCGGGCAGGTCCGACTTGCGCTGAAACAATACAGATTGCCGTTAGTCATTCATCATCATCATCATCATCATCAGCCAATTGACGTCCACTGCTGGACATAGGCCTCCCCCAGAAAGGTTGTCGGTGGTGGTAGCCGGATCTTCACTTTACTGTGATGTCATGTTTAAATAGGTATTGGCTGTTGTCTTTTATATAAGAATAGTTGCTTTGTGATTGTCACTAAATTGTTAATTTTATTATTATTGTTAAAATCATGACGATTAGAGACCTTTTACATCTCTAAATCTTAATTTCTCTTTATTCTGACAACTAGAAGACCTTTACATCTCTAGTAGTATAGATATAGATACTTAATAATATTGTGAACTTGTACAATAATAATTATTTTTGTTTAATATTATGATCCTTTATTTATTTCTCTCTTTTATAAAAATGTCTATAATAATCTTTTTTTTTATGTAATACATTCTTTAATGCATGTTATTTTAATAAGATGTATTAATATACTGTTTTGAAAAAATAAGTCCACCTGAGTTTCTTACTGGTTCTTCTCAGGAACGGCGTAGGGTTTGAACCAGTAGTAGATTTTTTTTCTCCCTCTTGATAATGACAGACGATTCGAAAATGCTTATTAATAAGCTTACTTGAATAAAGAATAGTTTGACTTTACTTTGACTTCGCCGGTGATTCTTCGCACCCCTGACTCCGCTAGTGCCCTGACCCTACCAAAGCTAGAGCACCGGGAGTCGCCGGAACCTCGGGGCCATTTTTTGATTGTACTCATCATATTTTAGGGGGGGTTTTGCCATAATCGCCACGCTTGGCAGGCGGGTTGGCGATCGCAGTTTAGTACACCGCATTACAGGGATGCTGCTGCCCATCCACCGATGGTTTTGGACGTAGTTTAACGACATACCCGGGTCGTTAGTCATTCATGTCTATCATATATGTCAAATGGTTTTTGTAATCACAATATCAAGAATATTGCAAACCTCATTAAAATTAAAGTAACACAAAAAAATACAGTCTTAAAAGTAGAGGTAACACAACAGGCGGTCTTATTGCTAAATAGCGATCTCTTCACGACAAGCTTGGGCAATGAAACGATGTAACTAGTAAAAATGTGTTTGTTACGAAGATAGTTGGAACCTATGCCTATACGGGTTGGCCAAAATGGTGGTTCAAAAGTAGTAGTATTTAGTAGTTATAGAGTACCACCATTTCCAAATACCTCTCCCGGGAGGATCTATTTATTCTGAGTCCTAAATTCGCACAGTCAACGGGAATGTACTTATGTTTCGGTCACCCTGTATAAATATGGGTATACAATTCAAATACGTTTGTGCAAATTGCACTCAAGTAAAGAAATAAAATACAGAACGCGTTAGAAACGCGTTCTAAATAGCAGTGTTTGTACTGCTGTGTTTCGGTTTGGGGGTAAGATAGTCGGTGTAATTACTGGCATAGATAGATGCAATCCAGCTAAGTCCTCAGGGTAGGCAGCGCATAGGCGATTTTCTGATCGCTATGTCCATGGGCCTCAGTTCCTGCTTTCCATTAGGTGGGCTGGGTGCTCAGTTGTCTACCTTCGTCACATAATAAAAAAAAAAGGAAAATACAGACTATTTTCGGGTAGTATAGTAATCTACACGTCCCTACATGGTTAAGATACCATCACAGCTCGCCGTGAGGCACTACTGATGGCCTCCCCGGGGAGGCTCCGACAGTCCGAACCGAACGCGCTAGTTGGACAGGCCAGCAGGCTTAGCACATGATTGGTGTGACAGTATGTCGCCGCGAGATAGATCTCCCGTCCTTCACTAGCTAAATTAACAAAAGAGGGACGGATAGACTATCTCGCGGCGAGATACTGTCGCGCCAATCATGTGCTAAGCATACTGATACGGTTAACTCATACTATTTATTTTATTATATTTCTTATTATCGTGGTACTAACTTCACTCGCTCATACTACCTAGTACTTACCTACTTTACTCGGCTATTGCTCTAATTTTTCGAGATATATGGCGGCAGATTTTTCAGCCGTTTATCAGGAATCTGAAACTTTCGGCTTATTTACGATAGCCTATTAATTTCAGGCGATACGGTTTGCGGAAACAGCTTATTTGTAACAGGAATTTTCGGGCTTTTAATTAAAAGTTTGTAGGGAGCTATTTAATTTATATAACATTACATCATTTATACTTAAATTGGTCGAGTGTACAGAAGTATCTATTGGACAGTTGACAAAAAATGTGGTCTATCACTTTTCGGCTTTACTACCATTAAATGGAATCGAAAAGTGGTAAACCAAATTTCTTGTACCCTGTTCTAAGAGAAATCAACAATACAATATATCTTCTAAATTTGCTCCCTTTTACTACTACCGAAGGTTGTTGGAAAGGGCATACTACGCAATAATTAAACATATGACTACATAGTTTGTATGACTAACTTTCGTAATACTATTGATTGACGCGATTTTTGGTTTGATTAAGGCCTTAACTATGTAAGTATTTTTTTTTTTAAATCGGGCCTCATCGCGTAAACTTACTAACAACACACTTGCTGTCTAAGCGCGCCATTGCTTGCATGCGTAGCGAGAGTAATAGAAAAGTGAAATTCCCTGAAATGTCAGTACGTCATTCAATAATATTTTGTCTTAAAACTTATTTTTTCGTTGGCAAGTGCGATAAAAAACATTGTATGCATAACGGTCGGTAAGCGGAATACTAACTCGAGTCATTAAAAGCCCTCCGCCTAAGTAATTCCGCACTTACCTCCCTTGATGCACAATATATTATTAATATTGTCCTAACGTTACGGGCATGACAATATTAAACGTAAATTTAAACGAGAATTGACGTTACATTTGCTCCCTTATAAATCCATGGTAAAGCACAATTCTATATTTGCATGTTCTAGTGCTCCCAGTGTAGGATTATACATTTTATTTAGCTCTCTTCACAGCCTAGCTTCATAGAGTTGGGAGGAAATCGAAATATATGTAATGACATAATAGTTGTCGCACTGCAGAGCCCAGGAACAAAGGAACCGAGGTAAGAGCGAAGCTCGAGTGGAATTGGGTTAGGGTCGTCTAACCAGATTAAGGTTATATATCTCTATTTCTGCAATGTATACACTTATATAGGGTGTAATTGTTAAGTGTGGCCAGGCCATAATTCCGTAAATATAACAGATATCAGAAAACTTCCAACTGATATCGAAATAACGTTACCCAACGAGTAAAATAATATTAATAACTTTGTCTAAATAGGTGAAGTAATATTAAAAATACTAACTGAAAACGTTCCCATACATTTAGTATGACGACTTTATTCACATTAAGATTTTCAATTAAATTACCTATTATTGTTAAGGCGTTCAATTAGGCATCAATTCCAAAAAACCCCAAAATAAACTCAATATCCTCAAAGGAAAATTCCTAAGATCATAAGATAAAAGTGCGTCCATGGAAGGCGATAGAAAATCCACAAACATTGACGTAATAATAAATATCTAATATATTCCAACCAAGGCTGCAGACACATCAAAGAGATGGTATCGCACAAATCAATAGAGCTACGTCGAAGTGACCGATGGGATGTTTTATAACGTTATGGATGGGTAAAAGTACACATTATACAAAAGATGGATTTGATATACAGACAATAAAGAAAGATTTGTTCGCCGGTCTTTGAATTTCTTTGTAAAAAGATTTGGGTCCTGATTGAGAAAATTTAGATTAATAAGCTAAACTTTCGGTTAACCCTTTAATAGGTACCGTCGTATAAAAAACAACACCAAATCAATTTCGAACTTTGTAAGGTTCGATGGTCAATGGGGGTACAAATTTCATATGCGCTATACCAATAAACAAAGGCCACTGTTTTTTTAGGTACTGTACCTTAAAACATGCTTATTTTATGTTTTTTAATAACAAAATAGCATAATTTTTAATAGTTAAAGTAGCAGCAATGATGTTGCAACAATCACCGAATAAAAAAATATATAATTTCGAGGTTTTATCTGACAGAGACAAATCTTCGAATTTCAAAGTTTGTGGTAGTAGGCCTGACATCTCTATCTTTTGCATGGACATATTTAAAGTTGTTGCAGCCCGTGTACGAAAATACTAGGGTGCTTAGACAAGTTGCCAATCGCTTGCGCTTAATAGTCAATCGTAAACAAAAGACAGCTAGCTGCCTTTGTCGCACGAATATGAAAGAGTGACAGAGTGGGAAAACTACGATAGGATACTAAGCGTTAGCGATTGGCAACTTGGCTAAGCATCCTGCCGTGAGAGAAGATTGGCGCCGGGTGGTGAAGCTCGCCACTCAAGATTCGATGACCACGACCACTTTGCCAAGAGTGAATGTAGAGACAAATAAGAAGAAAATTGTTGCCTACATTATTAAAGGGGATTGGGTATTTTTGTATGGACTAGTGGCGTCATTTTTTTTTTCAGCGGCCATTGTTTATGTTACTACTATTTTGTAGTGCTACCTTAGACTAGCTTATGTACAAAATAAGTTTTGCCGTAAGTAATATCGGAGCCAAGATATGGCCCTTCAAACAATGTTATTGGACCAGTGAATATACCTAACTAAGACAGGTTTAGGAGACTGCTTAGATGACTACAGGCTTATTTAACTCGATAATACTACTAACAAAGATACAAGGATATTGCCCTTAAAGTATAATAATTAATTATTTTAAGTATAATAGTTAATTTAACCGATTAAAAAAAAATAAGATCTTAGGTATATGAAAATGCAACTGTATTTTCTTATGCGATTTCTATGCTGTCTGTTTAGTGAACATTAAAAATGTTGCAAAATGGTTTCAATAGACGGTTCACCCTCTGACTACACCATAAGGAAACACAGGTGTGATGCACACATGCAAAATGTTTTGACATATTTCCAAGTAGGAAATGTACCTAGTTTTTAGTGCAGACAGGTTATGGGTACCATACATATGATACCCTTTTTTTGTATTTAGATTTTTGTCGTATCGTTTGGTGGATCGTCTTGGATATACGCTATACTCCGATCGCTTTAAATACCATAAACGATGAAAGCTAAGAGGACATTTTTGTATGGAGAACGGTTTCCGGAGTATTAGGAAACTGTGAATTCCCTCTTTGTTGCTGTACGGTTTATCCATAAGCATCCATAAAACCACCATCAGGGGTTTGCGTTTAGTAGAGAAAAAGAAACAACACAAAAATTAAATGGGTAGCTTAATACAGGGTGTTCCATCCACTTATTTTTTATTTTTATTTATTGGAGAAACAACAGGAATAGATTACAAAACAGAACATATGAAAATTGTGGGTAGAAACTTAACATGCATCTACCCCCTTAAAAGTTCTCACTAAAACATATACATCAAGAACACAAATTAACGCTAACACTACATTACAACTAAGGATTAATCAATAATAATGAACAGCTTAATATGACTAGAGCTACAGTTAAATTAACAATTTAGTTATAGCAACAACTACTTAGAATCGTGAGAGGCTAAGATTTGTGAAACCTTAAGTTTAAATAAGTTTTTGTTTGCATTAAATATATCGACGGAGACGAAATGCTTATTATACGCATTACACAAACGGCGTAGGGGCGCACGGACACCGGCGTTGCTAGAGGATATTGATGCGGCAAACAAGGCATTGGAGCGCGAGGTGGGACGAGAAGGTACCCTAAAGCTTATTTTATCTAGGAGCTCGATACTGTTGTAGTTACTTCTGCAGATGTTATATAACGTCATGGCATCTGTGAGAATACGTCTATTTTCGAGAGATGTCATGTTGTAGTGTTCTAGTAAGGCGGCATATGACATTTTTTTACCAGTGAGGCGTCTGTGCATGGCACGAAGGAACTTCTTCTGAATCATCTCTATTGCTTTACTATACTTATCATAAAGTGGATTCCAAATAACAGATGCGTATTCAAGGTGGGGTCTTACAAGGGATTTATACAATATCAAATAAGTTTTTGATTCCTTGAATACCTTCGCTGTTCTCAGGATGAAACCTAGCATTTGATAACCTTTGGATACTATTCGCTCGACGTGTTCTCTGAAGTCTAGTTTGTTATCAAAGTTCACACCCAAGTCGCGAATAGTTGTTACTTTTTTAATAACTGTTGAGCCAAATTTATAATCAAATGTGATGTATTTTGTTTTATTTTTTGTGATGGATATTTGTTTGCATTTATCACTGGCTAATTGTAACTTATTACGGTTGCAGTAAGCGAGAAAGTTATTTAGATCTTCCTGGACATCTATACAGTCGGCAATGTTGTTAATGACTTTATATATTTTTAAGTCGTCTGCGAACATGAGAAACTTACAAGTCTTGAAACAGGGTTTAATATCATTGATAAACAATGTATATAGAAATGGACCAAGTATAGAGCCTTGAATTACGCCCGATGTTACTTTTGTAATATCCGATCTATATCCATTTATAACCACTATCTGTGCTCTGTTTGTGAGATACGACGCGAACCACCGAAGAAGATTCCCGCGAATGCCATTAAAAGCAAGTTTTTTTAGAAGGAACATATGGTCTACTTTGTCAAATGCTTTTCTAAAATCCGTAAAAATGACGTCTACTTGTTGTCTTTTATCCATACATTCAAATAAGTTATTAGTATAAAGCATAAGGTTCGTTACAGTTGATTTTTTCCTCATAAATCCATGTTGCTCTGGTATGATATGTACTTCTAATAGGGGATAAATCACATCATGTACGAGCCCTTCAAATAACTTTGGGAAACAGGACTGGACAGATATTGGTCTGTAGTTAGTTACTTGAGAGCGTGAGCCCGTTTTATGGATTGGTGTCACGTGTGATATTTTCCATCGTTGAGGGAAAATGCCTGAAATTAAACATTTGTTAAAAATTAGGAACAACGGCTCAACAAGTGCTTTCGCAGAATTTTTAATTAATATTGGACTAATTTTGTCTGGACCGGCGCCCTTATTTAAATCAATACTATTAAGCTTTTTCAATATGCTACCTCTGTTAATAGTAATATTAGAGAGATTAGGAGCATTATTAGAGGTCGGAAAATCGAAGTGGTTATCATTATAGTTACAAATATCCTGCCCTGGTTCGAACACTGACTTGAAAAAAGTTGAGAACAAATCTGCAGTCTGTTCAGGTGTGGAAGAAGATTGGTTTTCATAAAACATTTTTGCTGGGTAGTCAGACAAATTTGACTTGAGTGATGACACATATGACCAGAACGCTTTAATATTACGTTTTATGGATATCTCTGTGTTATTTGTATAGGAGTTAAAGCATTCTACCATCAACAATTTACATCGTGCACGAAGCAGGGCAAATTCACGGTAATCAGATAGGCATTGGTAAGTCTTCCATTTACGCCATAATTTTAGTTTCCTATTTAAAGTTGCCTTCAGGGCAGGTGAGAACCATTTAGGAAATTTATTACTCCGTACATATTTTTGAGGTATGTGTTTGTCCATAATCATATAAAGCACTTCATAAAACCGATCAACCGCTTCGTCCGGATTTAAGTCAGCAAGTTCTGCATCCCATTTTACTTTATTTATTTCCTCGGATATAAGCATATAATTTGCATTGCGGAAATTATACTTAAATATTTTGTTTTTAGGGATATTTTTCGGAGGCTCACTATCTATTGTAAACTGTAAAGCCGGGTGATGTCTATCTATACTAGACAGTTCTATCGCTGGGGGCATCACTGAACAATCCTGGTTGCAAAAAAGTAGGTCAAGGATTCTATTATTAGTATTAAATAACTTGTTATATTGTTTAAGACCTAACATATTTGTTGCGTCCAGTAATATTCTGCCAATGGGACTATTTATACAGGGAGTAATTTCATTAACCCGCAGGTTAACCGACCAGATAATGTCAGGAATATTGAAATCGCCGATCACACACAAATCAGAGACAACCAGTTCGTTATTAAGTTCACATTTTTTATCCCAATAATATTCATATACTTTTGAGTTACTCGAAGGCGGTATATAAACACCAAAAATTAATAATTTGCGTTTCGATAAAAGTAATTCGACACATACCTCTTCAATATTACTAGTTTCATAGTCCCCTCTACGGGAGGCTTGTAAGGATTTTTTTATCGCAATCAAAACTCCGCCACCGTCCTTCTTTGCCGCTCCAATTAAGTCTCTGTCGCGCCGGAAAACATTGTAACGTGTATCAAATATTTCTGCATTATGTATATTAGGCCTGAGCCACGTTTCGGTTAAAACAATTATGTCATAGTCGCATTGTATTATGTTCAAACGTACATTCAACAGTTTTGACCTTAAACCACCACAGTTTTGATAGTAAATTACTAACTTATTATCACTTAACTCTGCAAACTAAAATAATATAACTGAAACATAACTTTATAGTGAGAGAAATAAAATAGTGACATATTGATATGTTCAATGGTAGTGTTGGTGGTAGGTAAGTAACTATTTTCGATTAGGTAAATATGTAAATATAATGCGACTTCAGAGATTTTATGGTTAATTAACAGTGCGGAAACGTAAACAAAAATGCGACTTAAGACAGTTCTCAGTAACAAGTGAAAGGCCGATAACAATAACAAATTAATAAGGTAGGTATTATTTACAAAATATCCATAATACAAACAGTAGATTAAAATTAAAGTATGTTGGCTAAAGTCTGTAGGATTACTTGGTAGGTATAGATCGCGTAAGTTCACTCTAGTAAATCGAATGCCGTATGAAAAAAACAGTAGTAGTAATAAGGGGATCGAGATTATTGAACGATTATGATTACGTCATAGTTTCGATAGGTCTGACTCCGAGCGTATCACGATCACTCGGGAGCTATCGTCCTTGCGCACCAGAATCGCGGCGTTTTTTATCCACACGTATTTGTATTTCTTGTCCTTTGCGACCTTTCGAGTTTGAGAGTAGATAATCTTATTCTTCAATGTTAAGTGTTCGTTTACATAGATAGGCTGAGTTGCGAACCGTTCGTCGAGATGTGCACCACCCGCGCCCGCCGCGGAGTCGAGGAGCTGGCCGGCGGTAATGCCGCGGCGCGCCCGCGCAGCGGCTATGACGTCATCGCGCAGGCGGCGGGAGCACAGTTCTACTATGACGTTCTTGGGGCGGTCGGTGGACATACTATGGGCCACTCTATGCACTGTCTTTATACTCTCGGCGGAAATTGGAACTTTGAGCACTTGACCCATGGCAATCGCCATATGTACCAGATTCTCAGACTTTCGCTCGGGCAAGTTTTGGATTTCGATGTTACACTGCCGTGATTTTTGCTCAAGGTCGTTTTGTACATTTTGGATCAAGTTAAGTTGACTACGAAGCTCGCGGTTGTCTTCTTTGACCATGTCCAACTCGGTCCGCATATCCTTTACATTGTTTTCCAGCTCGTGGAACTTGCTCGACCATGAATCTATGGACGTAGATAAGGCATCCAACCTTTCACCAAAGTTGGTTTTCAGGTCGGTTATATCGCGGGACAATTGATCAAATCTATTATTCATATTTTTAATCAGCGCCTCCAAGTCAATACTCACAATCGACGGCATGTTATTATCAGCATTGTCATTGTTACTGAATGCTTGTTCATTTATGGCGATTGTACCTGGAGGTGCAGGTGAGCCTGTGGGTGTTGAGGTTGAGGCTGGTTTCTTCATCAGTTTGCACCTTGAACATTTCCATTTTTTTAGATTCATCGGAAGGATCTTCTTAAATTCCGACTCTGACAAACCAACACAAGTGTAGTGCAAATCATCCTGGCACGCCGTGCATTTGATCAAATCAGCGGCTGCCAGAACCAAACTACACTTTTTGCACATCATTTTGGTATAGCACTCTGTGAGAAACGGCGGAAAAAGGTATAATATGTGTCGCTTCTGCGATATTTATCCTCACAGTTAAACCGGTCACCGCTTTGTCCCTGCGCTTGGATTTAACCACAACCACGCGCACGCTATTTGCGTCCTTACAACAAGCACGTACAACTGATTTTCACGCGCACCACAACACGATAATGCAACTTTAAGTTAGTGGGTATAACTACAAAATCCACAAATCACTGAACTTTAAATCCTAAAAGGCGAGTTTTTAGCACTAGATTTATCACAACTTTATGAATTTTTTTGATAGTTTATTGTTGTATCACTATTATGTAACTTTGCTGGTGAAACGAAACTGTTATCTATTATTAAGCAATATTTTCGGGGGAACTACGCAAAGTTGATGCTGATTGACGTAGCGTCAAAGAGTAGATTACACACTTAAAACCTTGAACGGGGAATTTGGTAGTTTATACTGAACAACTTTTACTACGGAGCTAACCTAGAAATCTCCAAACAAATGTTGGTTCTTTCATACGTCGTTATCGATCGATCACAATGTATGAAAAAGAATTTTTTTTTTAGATTTCTTGACTAGCCCTATAGTAAAAATTGTTCAGTATACCCTACTAAATCACCCTGTTCAAGGTTTTCAGTGGGTGCTGGAACGCCTTAAAATTTCTTATAAGGGTGCTAGACATTTTCAAAAAAATGCAATAGGTACGTCCCGATATCCTTTAGCTCTCATAAGGGCATTGGTGCCATTTATTTGAAAGGGACCTTCCTCATTTCAGCCGAATAAAAACTGTCCTTACTGATTCAGACGCTGGCAGTGACCGACACAAACAATCTAAGGTCATCGCATTGTGAATAGGAGTCCGTCAAATCGTTCGAATAGGTTCGAAAGCGCTCAGTCGTTGAATTGAAAAGATACGCTTCGGAATCATTTGGTTGGCATTTTACAATAGCTCTGTCGATTTGAAAAGCGACAGTGATATTAAGCGATAAAGCATTTTTTTCTAGTAGGTACTTAGGTATGATTCCCAAGATTGAAAGATTTACTTATATTACAAGCTTTTTTACTCAGTTTCACCATCACCTGTCTTCATGTTTGTTTGTAATAAGAGTTAAATCTGATCCAATCCAATTTGATAACGAAGCGACCCTATAAAGTGGGAGCGTTAGACCATTAATGGCAGCCCTACTCGATGAAATTACTACAAAAAGTACAGTTGGTGAAAAAGCTTGATCAAAGATTTAATTTATGACAACATCTTTAACTTTAAGGTTAAGTGGATAATTAATAGTGTTCTTTATTAATTATATTAGCATTCAATATGAGAGATTTTGACAGCGCCGACAAATTCCCTTTATTTAAACAGTCGAATCATAGTAGGTTACATTCATTTTGGAAACTTTAGAGGATCCCGGGTTTCAATTACAGGGGTATTAATGCTAAGGAACCGAGATCAAAAGCTTGGTAATAATATTAATTTATCCAGGTCTGACATAACCCGTGTTTACTAAATTAGTAGATATACGATTGAAAGTCTTATGCCCGCTTTCCACTGCGAGCGGAGCGGAGTCATTAATGGGTCCGTTTAACTTTCACTGCTGCTGTGACTCGCAGCCGTGAACTGAATACTAGTCCTTAGCGAGCGATGAACGTGAAACGGAGCCGTTAATGAGTCCGCTCCGCTCTCAGTGGAAAGCGGGCATTAGTCATTTAGTCACGGCACTCCATTGCAAAGGGTGTGGAATTTTAAATACCTAGGGCATATTGTAACGCACGATCTTAAGGACAATATGGACATAGAACGGGAACGGAGAGCTCTGTCAGTTAGGGCCAATATGATCTCCCGTAAGTTCGCGCGGTGCACAAGGGAGGTTAAAATAACATTATTTAAAACGTATTGTACCTCTCTGTACACGTGCAGCTTTGTGGCGGAGCTATACGCAACGGGCTTACGGGGCCCTCCGCGTACAATTCAATAACGCGTTCCGGGTGCTGGGTGGGGCTGCCGCGCTTCTGTAGCGCATCAGGGATGTTCGCGGAAGCGCGAGTGGACTGCTTCTACACGAGCATGCGCAAGCGATGTACATCCCTGGTGCGCCGGGTGCGCGCCAGCCCCAACCCTATCCTGCGTTCCATAGGGGACAGGATTGACTGTCCATTTATGAGGCATTGTTGCGACTTGCATATATCGCACTGTCAGATTATTATGTAGTTATTGTATTATTATTGTATTCAATTTTATATTAGTATTAAGTACCTAATTCAACTAACCATATCATGTATGAGTCTCGTGTTACTCGAAATAAATGTTATTATTATTATTATTCTCTTTATTTCATTCATTTCTTAGATTAGGTTTTTTACAATATGTCTATAAAAGTAAAATAAAATAAAACATACAAAAGCAATACAAAACATGTAAACATAATATAAAAAACCTAACCTAGAGAGCCGCCGGCAACGGAGCGGGCCCAAGCTGCCGGTGGTTAGGGCTGCAGGGAGAGGAACCGCCGGACTATGCGCGCCGTGTCCAGGATTACCGCCTTCTGCATCTGACCCTTGACCCAACCACCTAGCGAGAGCCTCTTGAGGTGTTGATCGAGACTCTTCGCTATGAGACCGTTCGCAGAAACAACTATCGGTACAATGATCGCCGAATCAACCTCCCACATGTCGGTTACCTCGTGAGCCAAGTCAAGGTACTTACTGGCTTTGTCCTTCTCGGCCTTCACGAGGTTCTCGTCATGGGGGATGGTGATGTCGATGAGCATTGCCCGGCGTTGGGATCGATCTATCAGCACGATATCAGGCTTATTGGCTAAAATAGTCCTGTCCGTGATGATAGATCGATCCCAATAGAGCGTGGCACGACCATTTTCGAGAACTGCCGCAGGTGTGTACTTATAGTAAGGCACTTCGAGACCCACAAGGCCGTATTGAAGAGCAAGCTGCTGGTGTATAATCCTGGCTACGAGGTTGTGTCTGTGCAAGTACTCGGTGTTAACAATCTGAGAACAACCGGAAATAATATGCCTGAGTGACTCACCGGGACGGCGGCATGCCCGACAAATGTCGACCGTACCGTCCTTCAGGATATATTTCCGGTAGTTATTCGTCATGATAACCTCGTCAGCAATTGCACAGGCAAAACCCTCGGTTTCTCCGAAGAGGTCCCCGAATCGTAGCCAGTTCACCGACGCGAGCAGATCTACATCAGGTCCCGTGAGGGCCTTGTAGAACCGCCCGTGTAGCTCCTTGCTCTTCCATACCGCCTTGCGGTCCTCGGTGCTTAGTACCACAGGTTTGCGCCAGTTCTCTTTTGCCAAGGAGAGCGGCGTGAGGTTCCGATCTACTGCCACCACATCTCGATGCATCCCGCACTCATTGTTAAGAAAATAGTTTCTAAGATTGTACACCTCGCGGTTGTGGAGGTTTTTGGCATTTAAGAAGCCGCGGCCTCCACATTTCCGCGGGATGTACAATCTCATAACTGATGAGCGCGGGGTGTAGCATTCGATGTGCGGTGAGCAGTGTACGGACCCTTCGATCCAGGGCGTC
>JALPQI010019057.1:0-22434 GCA_025490895.1 Thaumatotibia leucotreta
CATCATCAATTATGAGAACTTTTTTCAGTGTTTTTTCATACACTCTTCGGCATCCTCTTTTTGCTCGCACTTCCTGGTTCTTAAAGTACTAAGGAGCTGACAGTTTTGCAAATGCTTTAAGCTTTAGGTCGCATGTTTTAATACGAGCTATACTTGATTTTGATATTTTCGATTTATCCGCAGCAGCTCTAACAGACATCGAAGGATTCCGTTCATACACTTTTTTTACTTTATTTATGTTCATAGCTACGGAAATAGTACAGTTTTTTCCCGGAATCTTCTTGAAAATATATTCATGCGATTCTTCAAAACGCTTTATAATTCGATACAAAGTAGTTCTCCTTACTCCCTCTGAAGAAAAATTACATATCGTGTCCGTTTTTCCATGACATTTTAGCAAACACTTCGTGATCAGCTCTTTTCATTATTAAACTTTCAATAATACAATCGAATTTCCCGCTAAATTTTACAGATATGAGGCATACGGTAGCGATACCAGTTATTTTTCTTAAGAAAATAAAAAGGTTTTAAAAAATTAAAAAGGGTTAATTTACTTCTGGGACAGCCTTTAGGTGTACATAATATCACTCATGTTTAAAAATCACAAAACTATCGAGTGTGTATCTACAACTAAAATTACATCAAAAGTATAAGTATTCGAAAAGTGTGCGTTACCGACAGAGGAAAAGCTTAAATTAGCAGCAGTTAAGAAAACACTAAATAGACCATGCACACTACTACGATCGCCAACCCGCTTGCCAGCGTGGCGATTACAGGCATTACCTCTTAAATAACTTACTACATTCATATGGTAGTAGCGATGTAACGAATACTCGCATTCGCATTCTCGAATATTTGCATGTTTTAAAATATACCTACCTAGACATCTAGGTATTAAGGTCAACTTAGAATGTAGTACTTCCTGCCTTAAGTGAATGAAATAATTAGATAAAAATATTCGCAATATTCGCGTCAAATTGTTGCGAACGCGAATACGAATATTTTAAAACATGCGAATGCGAGTAACAAAAACATGCGACTCCAAAAATGATACATTTTAACTGAATGATGAATAAAATGTTATATTTCAGTTAATAACTTAATGCCTTTGGGCATTTTCTACCAGCATTATCTAATGTTTGTGTATACGTATGTATAATACCCAATATTCGCATTCGCGAATATGAATCGCAAATGTTCGCATTCGCGAATATTCAAAAACCGATATTCGTTACATCGCTAATAGGTAGTAGGTAAGGCCTGTCCAGTTGTAGACTGATGATGATGATGATGTTGATGTGAGAGGGTCTATTTTTAATGTATTTCTCCCATCAAAAGCAGCACACAATTGCAATTATACAAAAATATTAGCATTATCCTTTCTACCGCCGAGAACGAGAAAATTATCATAAGTAATAAAGTTAGGGGTTGGAACGTTGGGTGCAAAACTTTAAAATTGACATATGGGAACACTTTACCTAAGAAAAATACGAATATTATTGAAAAATCTGTATCCACTTTTATTCCCTATCTCGGAATCTTCAACTTACAATGTGTGGATGTGTAGATATGTATATTTTATGGATGTATGTGGTATCTCAAGTCCACTTGAGAAGTTTTGTTGAAGTTTTGCACCCATAGTTCCGACCCTTAGTAATAATTCGTTAACAACCGATTAGGGGTTGTCACAAAATTGTCAGCAAACGTTTTGACGTTTGCTGACAATTTGTCAGCAAACGTCAAAACAAATACAATACAATACAATAGTTTTCAATCAAACAATTTGTCGCAAACTGACAGTAAGAGAAATAGAAAACATTCGACGCTATTGGCACAAGTGTAAGGCGAGAGTATTTCGTGGCAGAAATGTACACCTGTCTTTGTTTAATTAATACAGGTTATACAGTGACAATCGTCTTCGAGATACTGTCTCCTTACTCTGTGCTAAGGAAGCAAGGATGGAAGTTTACATAGATATATAGATATAGTAATATTAGTCTAAGATTTGGTATGCACAGCACCAACTTTGTATTCGGAATGTTTTCACATTTTCATTTATTCTAAACATAAGGCACTCGTCTTTGTGTACGTCCGTCATATTATCACATTGTGCTTAAACTTATACTATCTATGTTAAATTACAAAATTATGTTAAACGTTATAAAACTCTTAAGAAGATTCATAAAACAAAATTCATAACCATGTTAAAATGATTTAAATACTGCAATATAAAAACATATTATGTGAAAATACAGTAAGTTACATAAAAATGTCATAAGAGATCTCATAAGTAAACCTTGCTCAATGTACAAAGCATAAATCTTCATTAAGATCTCATTGAAACAATGCAATGAAAATTGTCTTAAATAATAATATGATTCAATTGTTGTAAAAGTATCATAAATACGAAATTGTGTATAACAATTAAACATTAAAATATCTCCATAGTAAACAATACAAAACGTAATACTTAAAAGTACTAAATCCGTCTACAAAGAGGTAATATGTCAAAACAATGGAAGATTATTCTCGTAATACCAAATGATAAATTCTAACAAGATTTTCATTCAGAGATATTCTAAATATCAGTGTTTAAAACTCAATACATACATGGCTACGCCACCGAAAACATTTTTGTACGATAGTTATTCTGTCAAATAACTTTAGTTGCCTCAATTACCCTCCCTTACAAACTTCACTTCGCTGTCACACTCTAAATAGTCCAAATCTGTCAATTCCCTTTTAATCATTAAATGCGGAGTTTTCCTTACACGATTCTCTTTCAAACATTTCGGAACCATCTCTTTTCTTTCCATAAGATACTGTACAATAACTCTTTCGAAAAATAGCGCTATCACAAAATGGAACGCCGCTATAGCCAAAATTATGTAACTAAGCAGCGAATCTGGCGGCATTTTTAACTGTAAGAATTCCGCTAGCGGTTTGGCCGGGTCTATAGTTATATAAATAGACACAGCTGTCATTATAAGCACACTGATCATTAGCTGTTTATTAGTAATAACGGATCTTCTATACGGAGCTCCATGCGAAAAAACAATAGGCATGACGATATACTGAAACATGGATACTGTGAAAATCGCATAATTCTCCCAACACTCATTAGCTTCTTCCCCTTCATACAAATGTCTATAATACCAGCTGAAAAACGTTAAAGCGAAATAGCTGAAATACTGCGCGATTCCTATCAAAACCATCTGTCCGATCAACGACACGAGCGGTACTAAACCGAGCAGCGACGTCAAAGGGGGTATCTTACATAACTTCCCTCTATACGCCTCAGTCATTCCGAAGAAGAACGCAAAATTAACGACCATGGCTACATCTATGTATAAGAATTGGAAATCTGTTAAATTGGAGTCGAAATAGTAGAGGAAAGCGACTGAAAAGAATTCTGTTAGCGAGTACGCTACCATGAATTTGAAGACTCCGAAGCTCGTGGTGAGGGCCGCTCGGCCCTCGCGTAGGACTCGGGAGACGCAGACGATGTCGGGTGTGGTGGAGGTGAAGGGCGCCGCGACGGAGGACTCCAGCTCCGAGAGGGAGATGCCGGTGTGCGCGGCTCGCAGGGCGCCGCAGTCGTTGGCACCGTCGCCGCACATGCCTGCACAGATAGCTTTGTTAACAACTTAGGCTCAACTGTCAAAGGCGCCTAGCCTTGTAAGGGATTGCATATACCCGAGAAAATTGACCGGTGGTTGCTAAGACCGAGTGGCCGAGGGGTACAGGCATCAGCCGCGAAAGCTGAGTACGTGGGTTCGATCCCCACCTCGGACATTAGGTGATCTTGGTCGTTTTTCTTTGGTATATGACATCTAATATTTATAATATCATAGGCTACTTGACTCATATCAAATTTAGTGCAAAAAAATATTATTTTCTGAAGTATTTATTGAAAAGATCAATATTTTTCGATTACGGTGTATTAAAAGTATAGTGGGCCTTACGAGGATAAGGTATATCAGACATTATTATATCATAAAAATTGTATAATATAGTCGAAATGCTAGAAAAGTATAATTCATATGATGTTTTGTCACACACATTTGGGCTTGTCCATTAATCACGTCATACGATTTCGGCCTATTTTAGACCCCCCCGCCCATCCCCCATGGTGATACTTGGTGATATTTTCAGGACCCCCCCCCCCCCTAGCCAATATGACGTGTAATTTTTTGCCAACTTAGGTAGTCCTTTTAATAACTCTTCAATTTACGTGCAAACTACGAGGTAAATGTCCGCGAAGTTTTAAAACTAAGTTCAGGATTTGACATCTGGTTCTGTTTTAAAAGAAGTATGCTGTTCAGCAGAGAGTAACAAAAAATTACACGTAATTTGTCCGATGACCCCCCCCCCCCTCCCCTATGGTGATAATTGATGATTTTTTCTTGACTCCCCCTCCCCCTATACAGTATGACGTGATTAATGGACAAGCCCTAATTTCAGATTTAACTAATTTTTACTTTTAGGAATGATTTGTTTTTTCTTTACTATATGACATTTAATATTAAAAAAAATATCGAGTTTACCAACACGTACCACCTAAACCACTCGCCACTGCAGCTTAGCGAACTCCTACAACTCCTACGCACATGCATGCACAGGTAGCTTAGTTAACAACTATCATAGGCAGGCGCCTAGCCTTGTAAGGGATTGCATATACCCGAGAAAATTGACCGGTGGTTGCTAAGACCGAGTGGCCGAGGGGTACAGGCATCAGCCGCGAAAGCTGAGTACGTGGGTTCGATCCCCACCTCGGATATTAGGTGATCTTGGTCGTTTTTCTTTGGTATATGACATCTAATATTTATAATATCATAGGCTACTTGACTCATATCAAATTTAGTGCAAAAAAATATTATTCTGTAGTATTTATTGAAAAGATCAATATTTTTCGATTACGGTGTATTAAAAGTGTTTGATGGGTACATATTTTTTATTGCAAAATTTGTTGTATTTTTTTTAAATTTCGCACTCTGAAAACGGTGTCGGCCATGATGTGACGTCATTGGATCCTAAACTAACTTCATGTCGAATCTTATACGAGTGAAATTCGCCATGGACATGTAGGCATGTAGCTTTGCTGTGACATTGACATAACATAAGTGACAGTCGTGACGTCACGTCACATCACAGATAATCTAAGCATTAACATGGCTAGTATCGTTTTCGCCCGGTAACGAAAGTTTAAATTTGAAGTAATCATTTTGCGGTTTTCTAGGTTATGAAAAAAATTTTTTTTTTCCGTTAATCAGATATTGATTAATAATATAAGACAAACTTTAAAAATGGGTCAAGTAGTCTATTGTGTGCGGACATATTCCATTGAACTTTGGGCACATGATGCGTAAAGTTCCGTCACCGAATTATTCTGAGTGTGAGGTGGTGGAACACGTTAACGATAGTTTAATGGAATGTGTTCGCAACGAATTGAGCCGCAAAGGAATTAAGGATAAGACCTTTTTTTTAAATTGGTGGCTGTAATTATATACTATCTCAACCGCTCTCCGATATTGATAACTCAATTTATAACAAAGTAGCTTTAGATAAAAGAACAGAGTAAGATGTTAGTTATTATTTGTAGACTGTGAGATTGATGTAGTTCATATAGAGCGACATCGTCATTCAGTGACAAAGCTCTTCCCATAAAGAAAAAAAAACTATCCAAAAGGATAGTTTTTTTTTCTAGCGTTAATAAAAAAATAGAGTTGTTCCAAAAGGAACAACTCTATTTTTTTATTAACGCTTTCGGTGACAATACGTCGACAAATGGGGTGCTTGTATGGTTAACAACGTTTAACTATTTCACTGTGAGCAAGTGTTAAAGAGTATGGTCAAAGGCGCGTAGCCTTATAATTATAACATAGATAGCATATACCCGAGAAATTTGGCCGGAATCCGCTAAACTGCAGTGGCGAATGGGTTAGGTGGTACATGTTGGTAAACTAGATATTTTAAAAAATATTACATGTCATATACTAAAGAAAAAACAAATCGTTCCTAAAAGTAAGAATTAGTTAAATCTGAACATGTGTGTGACAAAACAACATATGAATTATACTTTCCTAGTATTTCGACTATATTATAATAATGTCTGATATACCTTATCCTCGTAAGGCCCACTATACTATTTTCTTTAAATGTTATTGTAAACCTTTCTATATAAAGAATATTGGTGAATTTCGTTTATTTATAAAGTCAATAGAAAAAGGAAATACAACTTATAAGTTTATGAAAGGTTTAAATTGAATTGAAGTGGACCGACACAACTTTAAAGGCTCAGTCTGAAAACCAGCACTAAAACCTGGCCCTTTTGCCTCATAATATTTTTTAAGTTAATACTTGTTAGGTAATAAGCTTAGTTAAGTTCATTTATGTATTAGTAGTAAGCTACGAACAAATAAAACATGGAAGCCGCACGTCATACTAAATTGCCTTTAAAAAACGGTCCTGAATTTTAGTTGACAAGTGTCACCCCCTCTTCAATGCATCACGCAAATGAATTTCAAAATCAACCTATAAAATCTTAAACCGCCATTTAAAAATAGTTGTGATTGGTCCGTCAAAGTTTTGATTGGCTGTATTCTATAAACATTTGTCAAAGATGTTGCGCCGAAATATGCGCGGTGTTAAAGTAAAGTAAAGTAAAGTATTTATTTATTGTAAACTGTGTACAAAAGATGGTATACATTGTGATAATTAGTATCAACAGTAACCCGTTACGGGCATACAATACAATTCTTAAATCTATCTTACAAAAAACTCATTTAGAGTATAAAATACATTTTCCATCAACAAATTTTTTAACTTAATTCTAAAATGATTTCCCTCTAGTATTTTAATTTCTACAGGTAGAGCATTGAACACACGTATTGCAGTATTAAATGCGCTTCTGTAGTACATTGAGTTATTTGATTTTGGACAAACCAGATTGTACTTATATTGTTCTCGTACGTTATCTCTTTGTGAGGACTTTTTCGTGAAGTAGTTGGAATTCCTCTCTACAAATGTACAAAGCTCCAGAATATAAATCGCGGTGAGAGTCAGGAACCGCTTTTGCCTGAATACACATCGCAGGGATTGTTCGGTAGGCATGCGATATATTGTACGCAAGCATCGTTTTTGTAGAACAAATGTACTGTGAATCTCTACCGAATTTCCCCAGAAAATAATACCATAGGTAAGCAACGGAAACACGTTTCCATAGTAGGAATTTCTAACGACTTCTTCAGAGCAGGTTCCTGAAAGGATCGACAGGGCATAGCATTGAGAAGAGATAATTTTATTTATTTTAGTGATATGAGACTTCCAGTTTAAAAAGGTGTCAATTGTTACACCTAAAAACGAAATACTATTTACTTCTTCAATCAAATTTCCATTTTCTACTATTGCTATATTTAAGGGAGGTGTTTTATAGTTTCTGAAACTAATAATTTTAGTTTTTGTTAGATTAACTTGCAGATTCAAAGTTTTGAGCCAGCGAACGATCTTATTTAAGCTTTCATTTATGGTTTGTTCCATATAGGCAACGTTCGTTTTTTCGCCTGAGAAAAGTATTGTTGCATCATCTGCAAACAGAACACAATGATTATCAACTACTTTGGGAAGCTCATTTAAGTATATCAAGAACAAGAGTGGGCCCAGGACACTCCCCTGCGGAACACCGACATTTGTAACTTTAAAGGCTGATTGAGTCGAGTCCAAGGTTTTCTGTTTTTTATTGTAATGAACAATCATTGTTGATTGCTGCCTATTTTTTAAGTAATTTTCGAAAAGTTTTAATGCATGGCCTCGTATTCCAATATTGTCCAACTGTTTAAGAAGAATTTCATGAACCACACAGTCAAATGCCTTGGACATATCTATCATCAGAGCGACACAAGGCTTTTTACTATTAACTGTGTCCCAAATCTCTTTAAACATTTTAAATATAGCTAGAGATGTGGACTTTTCCTTCTGAAATCCAAATTGGTTTGGGTTTAAAAGGCTGTTTTTGCTTAAAAACATATTCAATCTATTAAAAATAACTTTTTCAAATATTTTTGAAAAACATGGCAATAGGGCTATAGGTCTATAATTATTTATGCTATCTTTAGGACCCTTTTTATGAAGTGGTTTAATCAGTGCTTTTTTTAATGCATCTGGAAATTCACTAGTAGATAACATTATGTTTATTATATAAACTAAAGGATTTATAATATAGTCAATACATAATTTGATTACTTTCATTGGAATTCCATCATGACCAGAGCTTTTTTTATTTTTCATAGTTTTAATAATTTTCTTCATTTCATCTGCATCGACCGGTACAATGAACATGCTTGAATATGCTTTACTTGCTATTGACTTATATTCTGTGGGACTAAATAAACTATTTAAATTATGACTAGTAAAATACGTACTAAAGGCTTCTGCTATATATAGTGGATCAGTACTTATATTACCATTTATATTTAGTTTCTCTACTGTTGAACAAATGCTATTTGTACATGATGTATGCTCTTTTATGAGTTCCCATGTGGCCTTAGTTTTGTTTGCACTATTTTTTATGTAATTATCGTTTGATATTATTTTTGACTTCCGTATGACTCGTTTTAAAAGTTTACAGTAAATTTTGTAGTCAGCGACATTTGCGCTGCTTTTACGTTTTTGCAAACATATATACATTTTACGTTTAGTCCTACTAGATTTCATAATTCCAGGAGACTTCCAGTTTGGTCTCTTTTTAAATGTTTTCTTGATTTGCTCAATGGGTATACAAAGATTATATATTAATTGAAATATGTCTATGAAAGCGCTGTACGCCGAGTTTACATCGCTTTGTTCATAAACTTCAGAAAAATTTACCTGCGACATATACTTAATGAAGATTTCTGAATGAGCATCAATTTTCCTGGTGTTGATATACCAGTACTTTTCACGGAACCCTTCACTTGTTGGAATCTCAATTATTTGGCCTGTATGGTCCGATAGTCCCATATTCATAACTCTGGAAACATACTGATGACAGTTTGTTAAGATATTATCTATACAAGTTTGTGACACTGAGGTAATTCTAGTGGGTTCATGAATAGTAGGTTTTACATTATATTCAGCTAATGTCGACAAGAACTCATTTGACGATGCATCATCACTTAAAATATTGATGTTAAAGTCCCCAGCTATGAAAACTTTCTGCCTTAATTTCCGCACACGAAGAATTAGTTTATTTAAGAAAAGCGCTATGTCCTGCCCATCTTGGCACAATTGCACAATTGGTTTTGGGGGCATTTTTGAGCTGGCGTTAGACGTCCATGTTATATGTATATGGTAGCAGGTAGTAAGTTTTTGTCGCAAAAAAATTTTGAAGTTTGTGTACATTGTAAAGTACATTGGGCCTTGCCTAGTTAAAATCTCCCACTTACCAACGTAGTACCCCAAGGCTTGGTACTCGGTGACCAGCTGCTGCTTCTGGTCGGAGGACATGCGCGCGAACACGGCACCACGCTCGATGACGCGGCACTTGCTGCGGGTAGTGCTCGCGTGACACCTGCAAGGTTATCTCCCACTTACCGACGTAGTACCCCAAGGCTTGGTACTCGGTGACCAGCTGCTGCTTCTGGTCGGAGGACATGCGCGCGAACACGGCACCACGCTCGATGACGCGGCACTTGCTGCGGGTAGTGCTCGCGTAACACCCAATGATATAATAAGTAAATATATGTTACACCAGCTCTAAAATTGAAGCGCTCAGATTGTGATAATTCTAACAATCGCTCTTAGTTCTACCCAGACCACCGAGAGGTGTGTACCACTGCAGAGTTCTCGCAAATCACATGAACTGCGCCCTAAAATGTCATTTTATGTTATACAATAGTGAAAACCACATAATAAAATGCAAAAATGCCCTCAACATCTCACATCATGCTCAATTAAACTGAATTATATATTTCTAACAATTTTACTACTTATTGAAAATAAATAGGACGCCATTTTGACGTTTTTGACTGCCTTAGAGAAAAAGACAACCTTATGCTGTTTAAGATCGAGAGTAACAAAGATAAAACAATGTATATCAATAACAACCTTAAGAATGCACGCGCGTTTGTCAAATGCTACTTGTCTCTTTTTTATTTATTAAATACGAGTATATGTATTTTGCCATCTCTTTTACGCGTTTTGAAGTATGAAGATAGGTGTATGTCAACTGTCAATAAAGTGTAGGTGTATGATGTGAAGTATTTATTTCGCTCATTTTGTTAGAGTATAACGTATCGTTACTTATATATCATTGGTAACACCTGCAAGGTTATCTCCCACTTACCGACGTAGTACCCCAAGGCTTGGTACTCGGTGACCAGCTGCTGCTTCTGGTCGGAGGACATGCGCGCGAACACGGCACCACGCTCGATGACGCGGCACTTGCTGCGGGTAGTGCTCGCGTAACACCCAATGATATAATAAGTAAAGATATGTTACACCAGCTCTAAAATTGAAGCGCTCAGATTGTGATAATTCTAACAATCGCTCTTAGTTCTACCCAGACCACCGAGAGGTGTGTACCACTGCAGAGTTCTCGCAAATCACATGAACTGCGCCCTTAAATGTCATTTTATGTTATACAATAGTGAAAACCACATAATAAAATGCAAAAATGCCCTCAAAATCACAAATCATGCCCAATTAACCTGAATTACATTTTTTTTTCAATTTTACTATTTATTGAAAATAAATAGGACGCCATTTTGACGTTTTTAACTGACTTAGAGAAAGAGACAAGCTTATGGTCTTTACGATCGAGAGTAACAAAGATAAAACAATGTATATCAATAACAACATTAAGAATGCACGCGCGTTTGTCAAATGCTAGTTGTCTCTTTTTTATTTATTAGATACGAATATATGTATTTTGCCATCTTTTTTACGCATTTTGAAGTATGAAGATAGGTGTATGTCAACTGTCAATAAAGTGTAGGTGTATGATGTGAAGTATTTATTTCGCACATTTTGTTAGAGTATAACGTATCTTTACTTATATGTCATTGGTAACACCTGCAAGGTTATCTCCCACTTACCGACGTAGTACCCCAAGGCTTGGTACTCGGTGACCAGCTGCTGCTTCTGGTCGGAGGACATGCGCGCGAACACGGCACCACGCTCGATGACGCGGCACTTGCTGCGGGTAGTGCTCGCGTACAGATATTCTATCTCACGAAGTCCGTTTGGCTTTCGTTGTGTGTGTAAAGTGTACAGATAAGCGTGCTTGTGTGCGCGAACGTAAGGAGCGTCATCACGGAAACCTGATTGCACCAATTAATATAATTATATATACATATTTTAAAGTAACATTTCGTTGAAATACTTTGAATCATTTAGTTACAATTTGAAGGTATTTATTACGGATAGTAAATAAAAGCCAAACGTGTTTATATAAGTAAGCATTTTAATTTAGATATCACAAAGAAAAAAACTCTATTTGATGAATATCAAAAGTCCAATTCAGCGAGTATTGTAAGTAAAAAATTATAATTTTAACAATTACTATCGTCATTCTTATCAGCGTGGATGATATAAATTTACAAAAAAATAACTATTTTAGTCAATTTTCCGACGTTCGTTTAGTTTCCATGCTAACGCTACTTCGTGAAACAATCTGGCGTGAACTCAGAGCACTAGCGACCTCGACCGCGTCGCGATCGCGACTGAGCGCTCCCGCACTTACGCACACTAAAACATTGTATACATGCACGCCTGACAACATTCATAGCCAACCGGACTTCGTGAGATAGAATATCTGTAACACCTGCAAGGTTATCTCCCACTTACCGACGTAGTACCCCAAGGCCTGGTACTCGGTGACGAGCTGCTGGGTCAAACTTAAAATCATGTTAAGAGTCTTTCCGGTGGACATTTTGTGGCTATGAGATTTGATTTTCTTATTAAGCCCTTATTGTCATTTAAAGGCACTCCTTTCCTATTGAATTGTATAATAAAAATCACGACTACACTCCTACCAGTTGCTTACTATTGGCCACAGGAAAGAGGGGCTCTACAATTCAGCAGAACACGCACTTTTTCTTTCCTGTGGTCGATAGTTAACAGCCTGTGGACAGGTAGTAATGATTTTTATCATACAAAGCAATGGAAAAGGAGGACGTCTTAATGAAGATTAGGCTTTCATAAGAAAATCAAGCTTTATAGGCCTTAATTTTTAGATTGTCCACCGGAAAGACTCCGAACATGGGTTTGATGACGTGTGGCACTTGCTGCGGGTAGTGCTCGCGTAACACCTGCAAGGTTATCTCCCACTTACCGACGTAGTACCCCAAGGCTTGGTACTCGGTGACCAGCTGCTGCTTCTGGTCGGAGGACATGCGCGCGAACACGGCACCACGCTCGATGACGCGGCACTTGCTGCGGGTAGTGCTCGCGTAACACCCAATGATATAATAAGTAAAGATATGTTACACCAGCTCTAAAATTGAAGCGCTCAGATTGTGATAATTCTAACAATCGCTCTTAGTTCTACCCAGACCACCGAGAGGTGTGTACCACTGCAGAGTTCTCGCAAATCACATGAACTGCGCCCTAAAATGTTATTTTATGTTATACAATAGTGAAAACCACATAATAAAATGCAAAAATGCCCTCAACATCTCACATCATGGTCAATTAAGCTGAATTATATATTTTTAACAATTTTACTAATTATTGAAAATAAATAGGACGCCATTTTGACGTTTTTGACTGCCTTAGAGAAAAAGACAACCTTATGCTGTTTAAGATCGAGAGTAACAAAGATAAAACAATGTAATATATCAATAACAACCTTAAGAATGCACGCGCGTTTGTCAAATGCTAGTTGTCTCTTTTTTGTTTATTTAATACGAGTATATGTATTTTGCCTTCTCTTTTACGCATTTTGAAGTGTGAAGGTAAGTGTATCTCAACTGTCACTAAATTGTAGGTGCATGCTGTGAAGTATTTATTTCGCTCATTTTGTTAGAGTAACGTAATTCTACTTATATATCATTGGTAACACCTGCAAGGTTAAAATGTCCCACTTACCGACGTAGTACCCCAAGGCTTGGTACGCGGTGACCAGCTGTTGCTTCTGGTCGGAGGACATGCGCGCGAACACGGCACCACGCTCGATGACGCGACACTTGCTGCGGGTATATTGCGACACTTGATGCGGCGATATTCTATCTCACGAAGTCCGTTTGGCTTTCGTTGTGTGTGTAAAGTGTACAGATAAGCGTGCTTGGGTGCGCGAACATAAGGAGCGTCACCACGGAAAGCTGATTGCACCAATTAATATAATTATATATATTTTAAAGTAACATTTCGTTGAAATACTTTGATTCATTTAGTTACAATTTGAAGGTATTTATTACGGATAGTAAATAAAAGCCAAACGTGTTTATATAAGTAAGCATTTTAATTTAGATATCACAAAGAAAAAACTCTATCTGATGAATATCAAAAGTCCAATTCAGTGAGTATTGAAAGTAAAAAATTATAATTTTAACAATTACTATCGTCATTCTTATCAGCGTGGATGATATAAATTTACAAAAAAATAACTTTTTTAGTCAATTTTCCGACGTTCGTTTAGTTTCCATGCTAACGCTACTTCGTGAAACAATCTGGCGTGAACTCAGAGCACTAGCGACCTCGACCGCGTTGCGATCGTGACTGAGCGCTCCCGCGCTTACGCACACTAAAACATTGTATACATGCACGCCTGACAACATTCATAGCCAAACGGACTTCGTGAGATAGAATATCCGTAACACCTGCAAGGTTATCTCCCACTTACCGACGTAGTACCCCAAGGCTTGGTACTCGGTGACCAGCTGCTGCTTCTGGTCGGAGGACATGCGCGCGAACACGGCACCACGCTCGATGACGCGCCACTTGCTGCGGGTAGTGCTCGCGTAACACCCAATGATATAATAAGTAAAGATATGTTACACCAGCTCTAAAATTGAAGCGCTCAGATTACGATAATTCTAACAATCGCTCTTAGTTCTACCCAGACCACCGAGAGGTGTGTACCACTGCAGAGTTCTCGCAAATCACATGAACTGCGCCCTAAAATGTCATTTTATGTTATACAATAGTGAAAACCACATAATAAAATGCAAAAATGCCCTCAAAATCACAAATCATGACCAATTAACCTGAATTACATTTTTTTTTCATTTTTACTATTTATTGAAAATAAATAGGACGCCATTTTGACGTTTTTAACTGACTTAGAGAAAGAGACAAGCTTATGGTCTTTACGATCGAGAGTAACAAAGATAAAACAATGTATATCAATAACAACCTTAAGAATGCACGCGCGTTTGTCAAATGCTAGTTGTCTCTTTTTTATTTATTAAATACGAGTATATGTATTTTGCCATCTCTTTTACGCATTTTGAAGTATGAAGATAGGTATGTCAACTGTCAATAAAGTGTAGGTGTATGATGTGAAGTATTTATTTCGCTCATTTTGTTAGAGTATAACGTATCTTTACTTATATATCATTGGTAACACCTGCAAGGTTATCTCCCACTTACCGACGTAGTACCCCAAGGCTTGGTACTCGGTGACCAGCTGCTGCTTCTGGTCGGAGGACATGCGCGCGAACACGGCACCACGCTCGATGACGCGAGGCACTTGTTGGGGGTAGTGCTCGCGTAACACCTGTAAGAAAATGCATCGTTTAAAACTATACAAGTTACTTACTTGTTAAAATAAAATAAATAAATAAATATCTTGGCACATCTTACACAAATCGACCTAGTCCCACGGTAAGCTCAATTAAGGCTTGTAATGTGGGTACCAGGCGACGGTATATACAGGGTTACTTTTTCACCTGTACAAAAAATCAACATACGTAATAGTAGTCCAAGTTACAGAATACTAGCATTTTTTGTTACTACCTCTTTAGACCAAAAAAACTAAAATACCGATGTTTGAACTCATCCGCAAACCTAATAAGAAAATTGGACGTATTACGCATTATCAATGTACAATGTACATAACTAGCATAACACACGAACTGGCAACTGTTTGTTTACAACGTCATCGCACGTGGCATGGCGGCTTAGAAAAGCGGCGGTGATAATCAACTTATGATTATGACTTGGCAACAAAATCTTACTTGATCCCAAATCTTCCTTCATACTTGCACTAAGGACAGAAACTTTCTTCATTGAGGAGTATTTAAACACTTGAAATCAACTTTATGCACAATGATTGGAATAAAAAAAACATACCTAATTAATGGAGTCCATTTCTCATACTAATTAATTAATTCACATACTTAAGCAAGTGTTCAAAATGTTGGCCGTGGTTATCTAAACACACTCTTGCCCGTTTTTGAATGTTTCCTTCGATATTTCCCAACACAAGTCTGTAGTTCTCACTTTTAAGTTCATCAAATGCACTTATTATTAGATTTTTTAAGTCTTTTAAATTTTGGGCCTACCCTCACCCCACAAAAACAGTCACACGGGGTCAAATCTGCTGGCCATGGCTATAACACGGGCATTTTCCAGGCGGGGCACACTTTCTTCAGCGTATAGCCGCTGGGCTGCCACTGTATTTTCCCCAATGAGAAAATAACTACGAACCATTTCGTACGAGCAATTTCCGACTGAAGGTAGTACGATGCGGCGCGCGTGCACATACCTACGTCAACCGTGAGACTGACCGTGACCTAGTCACCGAGATTGAGGTAACTGCTATGTTGCCAACTCGTGCGCAGGTCGCTCACCCCTTTCCGCCGCCCTCTGCGTCCCGCACCCCGTTGACGTCTTATCATTAGTAAGCCCATTATTTTGCATTTGCATGAAGGATAAATTAACAATAAATGAAAAAAAATGACAATTTTATTTGATAACTTTAATCTATTATCGATACCAAATATGTGGGAAAATTTATTGTACCGGTGAAAAAGTAACCCTGTATAATAGATACATACATATAGATACTTAAATACATAGACAGTCCTGACCAAGGAACAAAAATTTGTGATAAATAAATACACAAATAATGCCCTCGCCGGGATTGGAACCCGGAACTTCCAGCTTCGTAAGCAGGGTCACTACCAACTAGGCTACGGAGGCTGACTAATTTTAGTACATTACTGCAGACGCCGGGAAACTAAACTTAGTAGACTGTATAGGTATATAATGATGTTTAAGGTGTTTTAAGAAATGATAATGGCTATTTAAGCGATTTAAAATGTTAAATGTCAATTCATTTGTTTTTGCACGAAATGACAAAATTGACGTTATGATTGACTTCATTTGGAGAGGTAATTTAAATTATTGAATAAATTAGTCTTAATAATCTGTTTTGAAATCCTAAAATTACGTTTGCAATGAAAATAAACCCCAAAAGATAAATTAAAATAAAAAAAATATTAAGTAATTTGTAGGCCATTCAATTGGCAGTGTAAAGTTTTCTGAAGGTATGAATATTATAGTCGTCATCTTAAGGTTCAAGAAAATGAGGCATTTTTATTACCTAAAATTTGTTAAAAATCTTGACACGAGTGACATTGATGTTGACTGATCTTTTTTACTATTTCATTGTACTGATTGTGGACGAAAGTATTAGGCTTTGTTCATCCATAAAACTGCAAAAATGTCATCTCACTCACTTAAAAAAAGATTATTAACAACTTATAGGAGATAATAATAAAAGAGCCGCATTTTCTTGTAACTTAAGACGATGGCTATCAGGGAATAGTACATTACTGTAGAGGACGGGAAACAAAAGGTTACAGGCCAAGTAGATATATCTGGCCGAAGGAACTGAGGCTAGATAGAGATACGCGGCCTGTATCTGTAACCTTGTTTCTCGCCGAGATTTGTATAGTGCTTTTCTCAAACTTGCAATGAAATAACGAAAGTGATTATCACAGTACACAAACAAATAAGTCAAAGAACGTAACGAATCAACAAAATAATAAAAAAAACTTATATGTAGGTATTTTTTTTTAAAACCGTTTGAGATAATCTTTTACCCGGTGACATTGACATAAGTTATTTTTTTTACGGTGAAATGCCAAGATGTTCTGTCACTTTACAAGTTACTCGCGGTATTTAACTTTTTAAAGCCGGTTCCTTCCAGTACTTTGCAGTCCTAAGACTGCAAAATAGTTATGAAATGCTTTTACACATCAAGTTCAATCATCGAACCAGCGAGATGGTACTTCTGGGTTTAATTTGACATACGTAAAGCCATCATTTCATTGCAAGTTTGAGAAAAGATATAATATTCATACCTTCAGAAAACTTTACCAATGAGGGTTTTCGATAATTTTTCTGCCACCAGGCAGCGTTTCGTACGCACCTGGTCTCGACAGCTGTCAGATTCATACTATTCATAGGCACCTGGGCCTAAAATATTGAAATTCTATTTTATTTGGAAGAGATTTGATTTTGTAATGGATTACGACTAATACATGGTCGTCGAACTGAAGACTGAACTCTAAAACAGGCGCTCAAAGTCACTGGCATTGAAAATAATTACTATAACTTTGTTAATTTCATGAGAATTGACTTGGAACTATTTTATTTATTTATTTTAGGTAACAATATGACTAAAGTAATGGTTTTCAGAATAAATAAACCTATAAATATGTTGAAAATTAAATGCGCGTATTTATTTTGACAGTTCGTTATACGGTCGGCTCAGTGCTGCCATCTCACCTCCCCATAGCGGCAGAAAAAGTATCAAAAACCCTCATTGTTAGTTGTTTATAGAGTTAGAAAAACGTCTTCCGTCTCATGCTTCCATCACAATGTCCCCTATAGTGGTCCCGTTGCTCACCTTCCACGTGTCTCCGGTCATGACGACCTTATAGTTGGGGTCATCAGCGACGGCTTCGGAGTCCGACAGCGCGCTGCGAGACGAGCCGCGGCCGCTGTCCACGGAGCGCCACGACCGGGTCAGGGCTGTGGGGCCTACTGGGGCCTAGGGGACCAACAAACATCTTCCGCCTCATGCTTCCATCTCCGTCTCCTCACTGGAGCTATAACTGGCCACGCCTCACTAAACAAACACTTGTTTAATATAGGTGTTACAGACAGCCCCCTATGCAGAGCCTGCTTGGAGGAGGAAGAGACAGCCGCCCACGTCATTCTCGTGTGTCCAGGGATCCCCGAGGTCTCTCCCAGAAGTCGTCGGCAACATCAAGGGTCTGCTAGGCTTTCTGGTAGAGCTGGGTTAGCAAGAGTAGTGCCGACAACCCATCACGCAAAATAGGCGCAAAATTTTTGACGTCGAGTTGCGGAAATCTAGCCCGCGTAAACCTATAAAACCTCATGCTTCCATCACAATGTCCCCTATAGTGGTCCCGTTGCTCACCTTCCAGGTGTCTCCGGTCATGACGACCTTATAGTTGGGGTCATCAGCGACGGCTTCGGAGTCCGACAGCGCGCTGCGAGACGAGCCGCGACCGCTGTCCACGGAGCGCCACGACCGGGTCAGGGCTGTACGTCGGCCTACTGGGGCCTGGGGGACAAGCAAACAAACGAATAATGTATTTCCAAAACAATTTTATTTTTTTGCCTCCACAGCCACACTAGGCATAGCATGTCCCGTGGGGTAGAGATGCGAGCCGGGTCCGAATCTACCGGCGGCGGCGAGCCGGCTAAACTTTGGCTGAGCTTAGACGCGAGTTTGCCGTGCGTTGGCCAATCACGGCCGAGCTCCCAGTCGCGGCGCGAATTTCAAACAAGCCGGCGGCGGCGGCGGTTAGCCGCCTTCTCACGGCGGCGGCTAGCCGACGCAGTTCGCATCTCTACCGTGGGAAAATAAAAAACATAACAATACATAATTTGACCGTAGTTAAGCAAAAAACGACCAACTTAGATTTTTTGGCAATGCGGAAAGCGACCAAACTCAATACGTAAAAACTTAAGTCAGTTGGCGAAAAAAAATTGTTCGCTTTCTGTAAAACTATGGTCAATAATATTTTTGCCAACGATCCATGGCAGTAGAAAAAAGGAGCAAATTCAAAAAACATAGGCGAGAAAAATTGCTTACCCACAGAAAATTTAAATTAGCAACCATTTTTGACAAACAGGAATTGTTGGACTGAGTATGTCTCATTATTATTTTGTATCTCTCGGGGTTTCACGGGCCTATAAATCCCAGTCTCTTGATAAGCTTACTTGGCGATGTATTTATTTTGACTATTTGTTGGACCTTACGCCGCAGTGCTGCCATCTCACTGTCCTATAGTAGCAGAAAATGTATCAAAAACCCTCATTGTGCATGTTGTCTCGTCTCACCCCATGTCGGGTGCACACGACGGGCACTAGTCTCCACACAGAGGTGCACGGCCCGCGAGCCGAGTGCTACGATGCCGCATTCTATAGCAACGGCTGCATGGATGACATAGGGTTTTCATCACACTTGCTTTCTAAGAGCGCCATTGCTTGGATGCACCGCGGGAGTAATAATAGTCTAAAAAATATATTTTGTCTTATAACTTATTTTTTGACCGCAAGTGTAATAATAGTACATTATACATACGGTCGGTAAGCGGAATACTAACGAGAGTGTTAGAAGCCCGACGCCGTTAGGCGGAGGGCTTTTATGACTCGAGTTACTTACCTCCCTTGATGCATACAATGTTTTTCATCACACTTGCCAACCAAAAAATAAGTTTTAGAACATAATATTATTAAATGACGTACTGACATTTCTATTACTCCCTAGGGAATTTCACTTTTCTATTACTCCCGCTACGCGCGCAAGCAATGGCGCGCTTAAACAGCAAGTGTGATGAAAAAAACATCATATGCATCACGGTCGGTAAGAGTCTCGACTCGAGTCATTAAAAGCCCTCCCACGGTGTCGGGCTTCTAACACTCGTTAGTAACACCGTACTTACCTCCCTATATGCACAATGTACTAATAATATAGACAGATAATCACCCGTGTCGCTGAAATACCGCATTCTTTAGCAACGGCGTCGGGCTTCTAACACTCGTTAGTAACGTACTTACCTCCCTATATGCACAATGTACTAATAATATAGACAGATAATCACCCCGTGTCGCGAGCTAAAATACCGCATTCTTTAGCAACGGCGTCGGGCTTCTAACACTCGTTAGTAACGTACTTACCTCCCTATATGCACAATGTACTAATAATATAGACAGATAATCACCCCGTGTCGCGAGCTGAAATACCGCATTCTTTAGCAACGGCGTCGGGCTTCTAACACTCGTTAGTAACGTACTTACCTCCCTATATGCACAGTACTAATAATATAGACAGATAATCACCCCGTGTCGCGAGCTGAAATACCGCATTCTTTAGCAACGGCGTCGGGCTTCTAACACTCGTTAGTAACGTACTTACCTCCCTATATGCACAGTACTAATAATATAGACAGATAATCACCCCGTGTCGCGAGCTCTCCGACCCGCGAGCCGGGTGCTAAAATACCGCATTCTTTAGCAACGGCGTCGGGCTTCTAACACTCGTTAGTAACGTACTTACCTCCCTATATGCACAATGTACTAATAATATAGACAGATAATCACCCCGTGTCGCGAGCTCTCCGACCCGCGAGCCGGGTGCTAAAATACCGCATTCTTTGGCAACGGCGTCGGGCTTCTAACACTCGTTAGTAACGTACTTACCTCCCTATATGCACAATGTACTAATAATATAGACAGATAATCACCCCGTGTCGCGAGCTCTCGCAGCACACGACGGGCACCAGGCCGCTCGTCTCCACACAGAGGTGCACGACCCGCGAGCCGGGTGCTAAAATACCGCATTCTTTAGCGACGCTTACGGCTGTATGGATATTGTCCCCTGGAAATATAAACTTATATTAGTTTATAATATTCCCTTCGGTTACCGCGAGGATTACTCGTGAAATAAAAGTATGAAAACGGATAAACTCGCGTATATTAACAAATTTTTACTTCATTCCGACGTTTCGAGCACTTTACATGGGTCATCCGCAGACTACAAACCAAATGTTTTCATAGTTTTATTTCATTATATTAGTTTCCTAATAATTAACTTGTCTTAATCGCGTAAACTTACGTTTAACATTATACTGACGTTACGGGCATGACGTCTGCCTGCGACCACGGTCATAACTCAGGTCAGCCTCCGTAGCCTAGTTGGTAGTGACCCTGCCTACGAAGCTGGAGGTTCCGGGTTCGAATCCCGGCGAGGGCATTATTTGTGTATTTATTTATCACAAATATTTGTTCCTTGGTCATGGCTGTCTATGTATTTACGTATCTATATGTATCTATCTATTATATATATCGTCGCCTGGTACCCACATCACAAGCCTTAATTGAGCTTACCGTGGAACTAGGTCGATTTGTGTAAGATGTCCCAAGATATTTATTTATTATTTATTTTTATCACAAGCCTTAATTGAGCTTACCGTGAAACTAGGTCGATTTGTGTAAAGATGTCCAAAAATATTTATTTATTTATTTATAACCTCATAATAGAAGTTCATCGTTTAATAAGACAAGTTTATCGTTACAATATGAATTATATTAGTTTCATTTAAAATGGGTTATGGTCACCCGGGCAAATGAAAATATGAGGTAAATGTAAGTACCTAATTGAAATTTATCTTAATCTATTGGTGTTTTTTAAATCTATTTATTTTCTAAACTACAATTTATGTACATAGATTAAATCTAACTAATCTACTTAACCTAACCTAGATTGGCCCTTGTGGCATTGTACCGAGGACGCTGGCGGCATTTCCTCACTGTTTGTGTTTATAAAAAGATTCAATCTATTACCTACTGTATTGTTTTTGATAAATTTAAGCTCCAAAAGTTGGATCTTACAATAATAGATTAAAAGAGACTGGTAATACATAGTTGCATTTTACTTTATTTGCCAAGTTTTTTATTATTGTACACCCGAACATCATCATATTTGGGCACTTGCAAATGTCATTTTAGCTAAGTAACTCATACAGTCTCCATATCGTAGCGGCCGAAGCGATCAAAAATATCTGAACACGACCTTATCGTTATGGCAATAAAGGCGTGTTCAGATATTTTTGAACGGTACGAACGCTACGACATATTTGATAAAGACTATACTAAAATAATAAACACCCTAATAAGCAATAAAGTAAGAGAAGGGGTCAGCTGTAAATGGTATAGATTATAATCAGTTAATGAATGAACAATATTAGTTTTTTTACCAGGAGACAAACAAAAATAGACAATTTATTAAAGAAAAGGTACCAAGAGATAATACTGCGTTAATTAGCCGTTGACCCATCATAGGCTTTATATATGTACATCACAAACTTTGGAAATCCTTATAATAGGTTAGCCTACAGTATACATATACATTAATCTCTCGCACAACAAATTCAAACATGTGCTCGTAAACGTTCAAGGCCGAATCACCAA